>JAACNH010007049.1:0-15836 GCA_019447015.1 Hymenochirus boettgeri | reverse complement strand
GTTTGGACCACATATCTGTATTATCAGGTGACAATGCTATCTTTATATGTGCATCAGGACTGACTGCATGCCTAATAATTTCCTAAAACATTTTCTTTCTCATTTTTAACCATATTGGTCTAGTTCCAATGTTCAATAAATCCCCCTTATTTGCTAAAGCATACGGTGTAATGTATGATTGTCTTTACTATAAACCTTAGTGGGTTTCAATGACATAGGAACGCAGCATCATAATCAATGTTGTAGCTCGCCCATGCATTTAACCAATCTTTTCCATTTTACTCATTAACATATGCCAAATCAACCCCAAGCAAAAAGTCTAAAAGGTGTTTATGGAAAAACCAATAAATTCGGCAAACAAGAGGGGTGTGTTAAATATATACAAATGCCATCTCCCCTTTAAATAAGGACACTTATTTAACACACAGAGCGGTAGTGCTTAGATCAGGTCATGTCTCATACTTTGTAATGGCGTTCGATCAGAAGGGTTGTGTTGGAGGATGTGAATTTAGCACTAATAGATATTTTATTTAAATGCCATATTTTATGCCGATCAACTCAGGCCTATATGATACTACCAATTTCAATAGGCACAATAAGGAATTAGAAGACATACATATGACCGATTCTCCCCAGCTCTTTAGCTTCACAGACCGCCACAATTGTTGAAAGAAAAAGGCATTTGACCTCCAATAGGTAATTTAATACAAAACAAAAGCTAAATACCAGGGCACATCTACCATTAGGGCAGAGTGAGACATTTGTCTCAGGCGACGGCACTGAAGAAGAAAGGACTGGCCAGAGAGGCAGTAATGCTGGGGGGCGTTCCTGGACTGAAGTTAAGAAAAAAAAACTTTACTTACTCCCCTCATTCCTCCGCCCGCAATAAACTCCCGGCCAGCCGCGTACCGTGATTGCGCTGCCCGACATCAGAAATCACAGACGCGACTGCCTGGTCCCGCCCTCTGCTTGAATGTTACTCGCAAGCACAGCAGGCCCTGGCACCAGCGCCAGGGAGGAAAGAGGCGATACCGGGTAGTAAAAGTTATGGGGCATGCTTATAATAAAATAGATGCGGTCTGAACGGGCTGGTGGGGACAGCAGCCGCGATATGATATATAAAATAATTCAGGTAGGACATACCCTTAAAGCGGAGTCATTCATAGTGGGTGGACTCCAGTGCGTGACTCTGGGACGAATTAAAAATAATTTAAAGGAGCATGATTGTTGTTCATGAAATGACTAGTGATGGGAAAAATTTGACCAAACCTACTGGGTTTTAAAAGGAATTTACGTCGCCTAAGAAGGATTTAACTGTGGTAGAAGTGCGAGGGAGAGGGGTTAGGGTGGGTGTGGGAATTTGGAGCAGGGGGGGCGGTAATCTGGAGAATGTTGGGCGGTAAGGAGATGTGGAGGTGACTAGTGGGAGAGTGGGGAGGGAGGGGGGGAGAGGTGCGATTTCGGAGCTGAGGGGGGAGGAGGGGGGAGGGGAGGGGGTGCCGGACGGGTTTCTATTCTTTTATCTTTCTTACTTATTCTATACTAATTTTTAATAGTTAAATATATTCCATTTTACCTTACTAAGCAAAAACGAATGTTAAATGCGTCATGTAGTCTCCGATTCATCAGTCCTATTCCCATCAAACACTTTATAAAGCGCCCAGGGCCGACATCTTTTTACTCCGTAAGGCGATGCAGCAGTTTGCCTGATGATTCAGTCTCTCCACAGTTCCCATATGACCACTCGGTTTTTCTGTAGTGTGGTGTCAAATGGCGGGCCCACAAAAAGATGACATTTCTATACAACTATAGCTATGATAAGCCGGGTAGGCTGACGGGTTATACTATGCGCTCCTATGTTACTAAAGTTATACGGCATTCGCCATGAACCTGATCTAGAAAAGGTCGAGTAGCCGGCACCTATGTTGCAGAGAACACCACATAAGACAAACTGCCCGGTGACAAATGCGAAGGGTAGATATTCAAATCATAAAGGGTTCGTATTTCATTCCTTTGCAAGACATTGACGCCCCAGATGCCATTTATTCTTTTTGTCTTCCATTGGCGTCATTTTCACTATATTCAATGTGTGTGATAAATTGCAAGCTGCAAAAGCAAGTAATTGGCCACCACCAAATGTCACTGAATGGCCTCAGTATTTCCACAGTGACTCTTATTGATATCAAGAAGCTCAGTCACCAGCTGATGCTTTGGATTCTTTCTGCCTTCTTCTCCATCTGAAACATCAAGGCAGGTATAAGACTTGTACATTATGTAGGTGACTACATTTTATTATGTGTAATTGTTTATGATCAAAGGTGTCTACTAAAATAGATGGTAATTTAGGCCACTTATTCCAGTAAGGGAACAAGAGCTAGTCATTCAGAAGAATCCTTTCGGTTTTCTTAAGGGTATGGTCCCCATTTAATTTTTTATAGACCGTGAAGAGTCCCCAAGGGCGCCAGCCCAAAACGGCTAGATTTGTTTCGTTAGGACAAGCCCCCCAAACTCTACTTACCTCACATCTTTCCTCGCCGCGCTGCTCCCGGCCCTTGCTTGCGAGCAAACAAAAGCAGAGGGGCGGGGGACCGGCAGCGCGTATGTGATTGGCTGAGCGGCAGCCAATCACGGGACTCTGGCTTGCGGCAGCGCCACTTCGCGCCGAGAAGAGGAGAGTAAGTAAAGTTGAGGGAGCTTTCTAAAGATACCAATCTAGCGGTTGGGGCTTGGGGGAGGCCTGGGGGCATCTTACACTTATGGAGTTACGCTAGGGGGAGAGGATCGGGGGAGGGTAGGAGGAGAGGGAGGGGAGAGGGAGGGGAGAAGGGCTGCAGTACGCATGCCAAAACTTCTCCCGGAGGCCGGTAGGAGGCAGGTCCTATATGGGACTCTGCTAGCCCCTGGGGGGCAGTTTTTGGGCTTTGGAGGGGACTACAGGAGACGAACAAAGTCCATATGCACAATAACCCCCAGGTGGGTTGCAAACAGGTCCAGAATCCCCCACTTCAAAAGGGAACGAATAGCTATAAGATATCACAGGTAGGGGACTTGCACTCCAAAGGGAATAGTTTATAGTAGCCAACATCAGCAAATCAAAAAACGTTTCGGGGTGGTAACAACCCCTTCATCAGGGTGGATTAACAGCAAAAGCAACACAAAGGTGTTGGCTTAAATTAGCCTAGTGCTAAAAAGGTACTGCCAGGGTGGGTGTGGCAAGAGCACTACCACTGAAATCATAGATAAAAAAATATTAACGTAATTAATATTAATACATATAAATATTTACATCGAAAAGTGTGAATTATACACAGTAATGTGTAGGGAAAAAATATAAAAAGTCACATGGGGACTAATAAAATAAAGTGTCTAGTGTAATACGTAAAGTTGACGCATAGTTAGAATATGTTATATGAGGCATGGGATGCCCCAAGGAAGGAACGATCCCTGGGTGTATTTTGTAAATAGGGAAAACCAGTGAAACAATAACCAAAGTGCAATCAATAAAAGAGTTATTAAAATCTACAAAATGTAACAATCGACATAAGTAAGCTCGATTCTCTAAAATTGAATAAATATTCTCCCTGAAATGAAATCCAGCATCAGGAAAGCTTTAGAAAGAACATTGTTTCAGGTCTGGAGGAGTCAAAAAATTGAAAAAAAGGGATAAAAGGATATTCCAGGCAAAAGTCGCAGTCTCAATTTTTGATAGTTTGCCAAGAAGGTCTCACTAGATGGCAGTGAGTAGTGTAAGACTATAAGGAAACACAATGAAAAACGACACAGGTGTCGCTGGAAACCACTAAGGCTAAAGCATTTACAAATATAGAACAAGATAGCAGATAAGACTAGGGCAAGGCATAAATTACATAAGTACATGGCAATATTTACAAGGAAGGCAGACCAATTCATATCTTCATTCCAGACCACAGTGGGATAGAGTGTCTGTAATTTATCCGTCCAGCAGGCATGCCCTTTGTAGTAATCTGACATCATGATTACCCCCCTGATGTTCTTACTAACTACTTCTAGTGTACAATGCCATCTCTCAATTGTGAGGATCTGTGTCTATTAATGGTGGAAGTGTTTACTTCACTGATGTTCATACCTCTTTTTTGCTTATGAGGCACATAATTTGTGATGTCCCGTTGTTTGTGTTCCCAATCCCCGTGTATTTCACGTTTGGTTTTACCCAAATATGCTTGCCACCATGGGCACTTAAGGGAGATAAACAACGCTACGGTTATAAATGTGGCATAGTCCCTAAGGTTGATTTCATTCTTTTGGACGGGGATGTGAGATGCTATATTGCCAGTTATAAGGCATTACATGCCTGACAATACGGACAGGCAGGGATATGTGCCTATTTGGGGACTACCTATAAATGATTGAGTGCTCGTTTTAGGAGGCAATTAAAGCGGTGAGTGTTGAGTTACATTCCCAATAGTTCTAGCTCTCTTTCTTGTAGGAGAACAGGGGTGGCATTTTTGAATAGGGATCCATATCGGGATCGATTGCATTGATCCGCCAATTAGCCCTAATGATACTTGACTGCTATCAGATAAGGTGTGATAGGTAGATACAAAGGAAATTCTGTCTGTATCAGGGAATGCTTCTTATGTCTGTATAGGAATCCTATGCGATGCTAGAGCCCTAGGCTAGATCACTGGATAATGGTATTTCTCATAACTCGTGCTAAAAAATTTCATGTTTAATCTTTCCATTCTTAGGTTACAGCGGTAATCCATACTGTTACTATGCTGCGCGAAATTTCTGTCCAAAAAAATTGGCTAAATGGTTAGTCCCTTAATCACATTTTTGGCAACATGGGTGGCCTGGACGCTAAGAGCATGTTATTTCTATCAGTGTCTGGTGTATAGGTATGTAACCCAATTGTCGACCCTTTTTAGTGATTTTGTGCAAAATTACATCTAGATAGTTAACATTGTGAAAGTCTATTGTACTTCGTGAATTTCAACGATCGCAATGCACCAGTGTTTGTTAATGTATTTCACAAAAATCTCTAAAAGCATAGGCGGGTTCCCATCCAAATAAAAGATACATCACTATGATCGACATAGTGATGTATATAATGGATTTTAATGTATTACTTGAGGAAAAAGAAAAATGCCAAAGTTTTCCAAAGTAGTACAAAAAATGGCGCATGATGCGGGCGGCAAAAATTGGCGCCATATGATGTACCTGTCGACTGCAAGTACCACAATCATTGAATCTGAAGAAATTACTTTTGCGACAAAATAGTTTAATAAATCCAAGGATGAAGATACGTACACAATTTTGTGAGTAATAAACAAAGTCCAGCAATCATGTTCCAATAACAGACAGTCTTCATTGTGTGGGATTGAAGTGTATAGCGATTCTATGTCCATTGTACACAGTAATTTGTCTCAGTAAAGTCTGTGGTAATGTTTTTTAAATGAGTTAAGGACATGCGGTGGTATCCTTAAGACATCTCTACTCACTGTGTTACTATAGGGCTGTTGTAGAAATGAATCGAGAAATGAATCAATGTAGATTCCCCCTGTCTGGTTGCAAGAAGGTAATCATACACCAGAACAATGGGAGGCCTGGAGGGGAGACAGTCCTTTTATGAATTTTAGGGAGGATGATACAGAGTACAGGAACACGTGGGTTATCGATATTAGGCAAATCCTGTCACATGTTATCAATGATACCCAAATTAAATGATTATATGTTAGGATAACCTGTCCAAATTACTTCTTAATCTTAACGTGGGGTCCCCATGTGTAATGGTGGTTTGTTAGGTGTTCAGTTTGGTAACATGTTGCATTTGCCTTCATTCTAATAGGTAATCATGAAGATCCATGACAATTGGGCCCTCCTTGTCAGAATTCTGATAATAATCCCTTTGGTTTTTTTGATGTTTTGTAGGTCCTAAATTCCTTTTAGTTAGGTTTTTTTTTTTATAGTTTCGTGGTTTCGACTAGCCAGGGAAGAGTTTAACCTTTTAGTTGTTTGTACCACATTTATTAAGTTATTCCAGCGTAGAGTTAATGATATTAGGTGAAATGTAGATTTGTTTCTAAACTGGCGCTTTTTTGGGAGGGTGGATCATATTAAACACATTTTTAATTTGAAGGGTTCTAGTGAACCTAAAACCACTCTTTCTGAAATTCAAACAGGCTCCTGTATGGGTAGGAACAAACCCCAAACCTTTATTAAAAAGTATCTCTTCCTCTCTGCGAAATTGTGTGTTTTTAGAAAGATTTCACCAGCAGTGCTTCCTGCCATGGGGAGGGGAGGGGAAAACAAAAGGCACAGTACCTGGACCGCATACTCTGGAACAGTGTTCTCCAAGCTGGACCTTGCCTCTCCTCTGTCTTTGCTTTCGTGGGCTTCTCAGGACCTTTCTTCTGCCCCCTTGTGCCTGGTTGGTGTGTGTTGGCGAGCTTGGGTAAAAAATCACTTGCCAGCACTGTCTCGTGGAGCAGGAGCGTCCGGCTTCAGATGAAGAGTCTCTGCGGCGTATCGATCACCGGCACTGTTGGAGGTTTCGCGTAATCCGTAGAAAACAGGTCACGCTTTCCGTTGCCACGAGCATTCCGGCTGTTAGCGTATCTCCTTTGCCCAGCTGTAGAATCTTTTCAGCTCGTAGTCCTAGAGTATCACGACGGAACTTGTTTAACTTTCTCTGGATCAGATCCGCTTGATGTCCGCGATCACATTGGTAGTTAAATGCTGTTGTATTTCAGTTATTTTTTCTCTGACACCAATGTTTTACGTTCTTGTTCTGTGTTATGGATCTATTGTCTCACCTTATGTATAGCCAGTTGTGGTGTCAATAGTCAGATAAATCGATCAATTACTGCATTTATTAGTATATTAAATACCATTATCCTTGTATTCACTGTCATCTTGCATAAAATGGGATGAAGGTGACTCTAAGTCCTATGGGATGACGACTCTGCAATGGATTATTCTCGTAGAGCCGTAATAATATGTAAATGGAGGTTAATTTCTCTTTCATTAGGGCTTTCCAATCTATCTTTGACAGTCCCTTTATGACGGTACTTAGGGGAATGGCTTCCATCAGTCAGTAAATCCCAATATTCATTTTTTTATACGCTTCGAGTATGCAAAAGTTTTGGCTCTTTCAGTGGTCGTTTTGGACAATATCTGTGAATGACATCACTAAATAGAGGGGTAGTGCAACACGGGTTAAGTAATGCAATACAGATAAGAACAAAGTCCATATGCACACTAAACCCCAGGTGGGACGTGCAAACAGTCCAGAATCCCACTTCAAAAGGGACGAATAGCATAAAATTATCACAGCCGTAGACTTGCACTCAAAATGGGGAATAGTTTATTAGTAGCCAAAAAATCAGCCAAATCAAACAACGTTTCGGGTTGGTAACCAACCCCTTCAATCAGGTGATGGTGAACAGAACCACAGTGTTGGCTTAAATAGCTGTGCTAAAAAGGTTACTGCCCATGGTGGGTGTGATGCAAGAGCCACTACCAATGAAATCATAGAGTAAAACAACTATTACCGATAATAATATAATACATAAAATATTACATCTAACAGTGTTGAAATATAACAGTAATGTGTAGGCGAAACAATATAAAAGTCCCAGGGGACTAATAAAGAAAAAGTGTCTAGTGCTAATACGTAAAGTGGACGATAGTTAGACACTATGTTATATGGAGGCATGGTATGCCCCACATGGAAGGAGATCCCTGGGGATGTAAATAGGTTAAAACCAGTGATGAAACAATAAAAAAGTGCAATCAATAAAGAATTATTAAAATCTACAAAACCAAAAGATACCAAATCGATCATAAGGGTAAGTCTATTCTCATAAACATTGAATGAATCATATTCTCTGAATTAAATCCAGCATCAGGAATCTTTTAGAAAACATTGTTAGGTCTGGAGGATCCAAACATTGAAAAAAGGATAATTTCCAGGAAAGTCTCAGGTCAATTTTGATAGTGCCAAGAAGGTCCACTAGATGGCGTAGTGTGTAGACTATAAGGGAAAACAATGAAAAAGCACTGTGTCGCTGGACCACATAGGACAAAGCATTTACAAATATAGAACAGATAACCAGATAGAATAGGGCAAGCATAATTACATAATTACATGGCAATATTACAAGAAAGGAAGACCAATTTCATATCTTCATTCAGACCAAAGGGGATAGAGTGGAATTATACCGTCCAGAAGCATTCCCTTGTAGTAATCTGACATCATGATTACCCCCCATGAGTCTTGTACTAAATACTTCTGTACAAGCCATCTAATTGTGAGGCTCTGTGGTCTATAATGTGGATTAGTGTTTACTCACTGATGTTTTCATACCAGGCATATGGACTTTGTTATTATCTGTATTGCTTAACTTCACCCGTGTTGCACCTACCCCTTCTATTTAGTGATGTCATTCACAGATATTGCCAAAAACACCACTGAAAGAGCCAAAACTTTGGCATATCGAAAGCGGGAAGGAAAAAAGAATTTGGGATTAATGACTTGATGTGGAAGCCATTCACCATAAGTACCTCAGAAAGGGACATGCAAGGATAGATGGAAGCACTACGGAGAAGGAGAAAATAACCTCCATTTACATTATTACGGCTCTACGAGAATATGCCATTGAGAGCGCCATCCCCAGAGGACTTAGAGTCAACCTCATCCCAGTTTATGTCAAAGATGACAGGAATACAAGGAGAAGAAAGAAAGGGTATTTAATACTAAATAATGCAGTATTGATCTGATTTATTGACTATTGAACCCTACAACTGGCTATACAGAAGGGAGACAAGAGAGCCAGAACACAGAACAGAACTTAAAACATGGGTGTCAGTAGAAAAAATAACTGAAATACAAACCAGCATTATTTAACTACCTTGATCGGGACATTCAAAAGCTGATCTGTCCAGAGAAAGTTGAAAGTTAGAAAAGTTAAACAAGTTCCGTCGGGGATACCCAGGACACGAGCTGGAAAGAGTCTACAGATGGGCAAGGAGAGACGGCGAACGCCGGAATCTCGTGGCAACGGAAAGCGTGACCTCGTTGCTACGGAGACGCCGACTTACATTCGCAACAGATGCCGGGGAGGGATCGAAGACGCCGCAAGGCGGACTCTTCAGCTGAAGGCCGGGACACTCTGGCTCCACGGACAGTGACTGCAAGTGATTTTTTACCCACAGATCGCCAACACACACCAAACGGCACAAAGGGGGCAGAGAAGATCGGAGAAGAAGCCAACGAAAGCAAAGAAAGACAGAGGAAGGCAAGGTCCAGCTTGCGAGAACACGGGTCCAAGAAGTAGCTCCAGGTACTGTGCCTTTTGTTTTCCCCTCCATCCCCATAGGCGGAAGGAATCACTGTGGGATCTTCTAAAACACCACATTTACCAGCGAGGAAGCGATACTTTTTAATAAAGGTTTGGGGTTTGTTCCGACCCATACAGGGAGCCTGTTTGAATTCAGAAAGAAAGAGTGGGTTTAGGTTCACTAGAAACCTCAAATTAAAAATGTGTTATTAACTAAGGATACCACCCCTCCCGCGCCAGTTTAGAGAAAAAATCTAACATTTATACTAATATCTATTAACTCTACGCTGGATACTAATAATGTGTACAACTAAAAGTTAAAACTCTTCACTGCAGTCGAACCACGAAACTATATAACCTAACTAAAAAGGAATTTAGGACACTACAAACATCAAAAAAACTAAAAGGGATTATTATCAAGAAGGCTGACACGGGAGGGGCCACGTTGTCATGGATTCTCATGATTACCTATTAGAAGCGGGAGAAAGGCAACTTACCAAACTTGAAACACGACACAACATTAAGGGGGAACCCACGGTTTTTAGTACGAGAAGAAGGAGTTGACAGTGTCTCCTGGAAGCATTTAATTTGGGTATAATTGATAAACATGTGAAAGATTTCCTAATATGCGATAAACCACGTGTTCTGTACTGTATCTCCTCCTAAACTTAAAAAAGTACTGTCTCCCCTCCAGGCCGTCCCATGGGTCTGGTGTAGATTCCTGCTGCAACCACTAGGAATCTACATTGATTCATTTCTACAGCCTATAGTACACAGCTGATAAGAGATGTGTCAGGATACCAAGCAGTCCTTAATATTTAAAAAACATTACAGACTTTACTGAGAACAAATATGTGTACCAATGGACATAGCAATCGCTATCCAATTCACTCCCACACAATTGAAGGACTGTCGCGTTCTGGAACATGCCTGGCTGGACTTTGGGTATGACCACAAACTTGATGTACTTCATCCTGATTTATTACAACTATTTGTCTCAAAGTAATTTTTCAGATTCAATGATTTGTCCGGTACTTGCGGTCAAACCCGGTACCAAGCATGGGACCGCCAATTTTGACGCCCGACATATGCGAACTTGTTGTTACTACCTCTGCAAAAACTTTGCATTTTCGTCAAATAATACATTAATCAGGTTAACAGCACTAGGTCAGATACATAGATGATGTATCTTTATGGGATGTTGAACCAGCTATGCTTTTAGAGTTGGAAATACATTAACAATGTGAATTCTACGTTGAATTCACGTACAATATGACTTTCACTAATGTTAATATTAGATGTACTAGTCACTAAAAAGGGACGACAAATGGTTACAGACCTATACACCAAAGGCACACTGATAGAAATAAAATGACTCTTAGCGTCCAGCCACCATGCCAAAAATTGATTAAGGGACTACCATTTGCCAATTTTTGCAGAATCGCAGAATTTAGGACAGGAGGATGAACGCTGAATACACTGTTGTTGTTTGTATGTAAAAGAAGGATGGAAGAGATAAACAGAAATTTTTAGACGAGGTTATGATGAAAGACAATTATCCAGGATCTAGCTAGGGCTCTAGCATCCGATAGGGATCCCTATACAGACCAGAAAGAAGAATTCTGATACAGACAGAATTCCCTTTGTATCTACCTATCACCCTATCTGATGTTCAAAGGATCAGTAGGGATAATTGGCCGGAATGCAATCCGATCCCGAATATGGATCCATATTCAAAATCCACCCCTGTTATCCTATAGAGAGCTAGAACTATGGGGGAACTGTACTCAAACGCACCGATTTATTGCTCCCTAAAACGAGCAATCAATCATTTATAGGTAGCACCAAATAGGCACCATATCCCTGTCGTAATTGTCATGCATTGTAAGTCATTATAACTGGCAATCGCATCTCACATCCCTCAAAGGGAATGAATGAAAATCAAATTAGGCGGACTATGCCACATGCTAGAACCAGTGCGTTGTTATTCTCATTAAGGCCCAGTGCAAAGAATATTGGGTAAAACCAAACGTGAGTGAAATAAGACTGGAGGATTGGGGAACACAAAGGGATCATCACAAATTATGATGCCTCAGAGAAAAAAAGAGGTATGAAACATCAGTGAGTAAACACTCCACATTAATCGACACAGAGCCTACATTGAGATGGCTTGTACTAGAAGTAGTTAGTAAAGACTCAGGGGGGGATAATAAGATGTCAGATACTACAAAAGGGAATGCTTCTGGACGGAAAAATTACACATCTATCCCCCGTTGGTCTCTGAATGAAGATATTGAATTCGGTCGCCTTCTTGTAAATTGTAAATTATGCCATTGTAATATGCATAATGTATGCTTGCACTATTTTATTGTTATCTTGATTGTTATATATTTGTAAATGCTTTATCCTTATGTGGTCCGCGACACCGTTGTCTTTTTTATTGTTTCCCTTATGAGTCTACACAAATCACGCCATATAGTGGACCGTCTGGCACTATCAAAATTGAGACTGAGAATTTCCTGGAATATCCTTTTTCAATGTTTTGAATCCTCCAGACCTGAAAACACGTTTCTACAAAGAGATTTCCTGTGCTGGATTTAAGTTAGAGGAATTAATTTCATTCAAGGTTTAGAGAATAAACTTACCTTATGTCGGATGTTACCTTTTGTAGATTTTAATTCTTTATTGATTGCACTTTCTTTATTGTTTCCATGGTTGTACCTATTTACACCCAGGATTCTCCTTCAGTGGGCAACCATGCATCCATATAACATTAGGTTAACTATCGTCACTTTACGTATTCGCACTAGACACTTTAATTATTAGTCACATGTGACCATTTTAATTTGTTCCTACACATTACGTTATATTCAACACTTTTAGATGTAATAGTTATATGTATATATAGATTTATCCGGTAATATGTTTTATCTATGATTTCATTGTAGTGTCTTGCACACACCAACAGGGGCAAGTAGTTCAGTACCTTTTAGACTAGGCTTATTTAAGCCAACACGGTG
The DNA here is from genome assembly GCA_019447015.1 of Hymenochirus boettgeri. NCBI lineage: Eukaryota > Metazoa > Chordata > Amphibia > Anura > Pipidae > Hymenochirus > Hymenochirus boettgeri. The sequence continues at coordinate 3,496 of JAACNH010007049.1, read as the reverse complement.
TTGCTGTTCCACATCACCTGATGAGGGGTTGTGTACCCGCAAACGTTTGTTTGATTGCTGCCGGTTTGGACTACTAATACACTATTCACCATGGGTGCAAGTTACCTGTGATATTTTTAGGACTACAGAGAGACCCTATGGAGCTGGGATGGGAGGTAAGGATTAAACTACCACTACATGATGGGGCCAGTAGTGGGGGGATATATTTGGGTGGAACATGCCCTTTAGATGGGGACACCCACGCTCATGATCTTCCCCAATGGAAGCTACGATCATGGGGCCAACAGTGATGGTTATCAGTCAGGTATGAAATATGAATAGTTGAAATGGTTGTGAGGGGAAGATAATAGAGTAATACTTTACATATTCCAGAAGGATAGAGTAAGGTGTTTGAGAGGCAGGTGGGTATATATTACTAATGCATCTGGAAAACTTGATTTCATTTTTTCAATAAGTTGTCTCAGGGTAGAAATCAGTTGGTGAATGACACAGATGGTTCATTGATGTAGCCAAGAACAGAATTCTTGAGGAATGCAGAGCTGGATAAACACACGAAGTGGTGTAATAATATCAAAAGGACAGTAAGCAGTTCTAGTTGAGATTCTATTGCCTATGATTCTGAATATCCATAATTACCAAAGTCCCAGAATCAAGTATAGGAGCACGTCTCTCTAAACATTGATCTTAACTCTTCAACAATATCCACGAGGTCCACAGGTAGGGGTGAGCAGTGGATGCAGATTAAAATAATCTGCAAGCATAGTAGCGGCTCTGTTGTAACTTAACTGTTAAAATAAAGGTTATCAGGGGTTCTGGTCTCCCATACATGTGGCATCTATTTTGGGGCAGAGCAGTGGCGCTGGAGGTCCAAAGATCCACGAGTACTAGCAAGACTCCACTATGACTGCTGGTAAGTGGAAATACTTCAGCTAGAAGCATGATCCTGGAGTCATTTAAACGGTAGGGAAGTGTGCTCCTTTTGTATGAAGAGACACCCAGATCCCTTTCAGAGTAATACGTACTATGGATCGTAATATGGAGAGTAAAGGCAGATATGCTGTTGTGTCTCAAAAAAAAAAAGGACCTAATGTATTTTTGTAATGTGGCAATATGGAACAAGGGCATTTTTCACATAATAGATGTTGCAGGTTTTGTGGGGGGTAGTTATTGTTATGTCAGATGTCAAAACCACCAACATCGAGTAGTCATTCATATTACAGGAATTACATCCAGGAAAGTAGCCCTTCACTGTTCACAGGATATACATCCCACGAAAGTATCCATCACGTGTACAGGAATTACAGGCATACAGAAAGTATCATCACGATTACAGGAATTACATCCAGAAAGCTATCCATCACTGTGTTACAGGAATACAGTGCATCCAGAAAGTATCATCACGGTTTCAGGAATTACATCCAGAAGTATCCATCAACTGTTACAGGGAATTACAGTGCATCCAGGAAAGTATCCATCACTGTTCACAGGAATTTACATCCAGAAAAATATCCACACTGTACAGGAATTACATCAGAAAGTATCCATCCTGTTACAGGAATGACATCCAGAAAGTATCCATCACTGTTACAGGAATTACATCCGAAGAAAGCCGTATCCTCACGGTACAGGAAGTACATCCAGAAGTATCCATCACTGCCTACAGAATTACATCCGAAAGTATCCATCACTGTTACAGGAATTACCAACCAGAAAAGTATCCACACTGTACAGGAATTACATCCAGAAAAGTATCAATCACTGTACAGGAACTACAGTGCCATCGAAAGTATCCATCATGTTAAGGAATTACAGTGCATCCCAGGGAAGAAAATAGCCATCACGGTTACGGAATTACATACAGAAGTATCCATCACTGTACAGGAATTACTCCAGAAGTATCCATTACGGTTACAGGAATTACATCCAGAAAGATCCATCATGTTACAGGAATTACATCAGAAAGGTATTCCATCATGTAAAGGAACTACATCCAGAAAGTAATCCATCACTGTTACAAGGAATTACAGTGCATCCAGAAAGTATCCAATCCTTGTTACAGGAATACATATCCAGAAAGATCTCACTGATTACAGGAATTACATCCCGAAAAGAAAGTATCCATCACTGTTACAGGAATTAAATCCAGAAAGTATCCATCACTGTTACAGGAATTACATCCCGAAGTATCCATCCACTGTTACAGGAATACAGCAGTTGCATCCAGAAAGTATCTCACGGTACAGATACAGTGCATCCAGAAAGTATCCATCACTGTTACAGGAATTACATCCAGAAAGTATCCATCACTGTTACAGGAATTACATCCAGAAAGTATCCATCACTGTTACAGGAATTAGGTGTAACAGTGATGGATCTTTGCTGATTGTAATCCGGTCAACGAGGATTCGATAATTGTACGTGAGGATACTCTGTTATTCCTGCAGGATGAACTTCTGATGTAATTCCTGTAACCAGTGATGAATGAATACTTTCTGATGCACTGTAATTCCTGTAAACATGGATGGAAACTTTCGGGATGCACGGTATATTCCTGTACCGTGATGGCTAACTTTCTGGATGTAATTCGGTTGTAACAGTGATGGATACTTTCTGGATGTAATTCCTGTAACAGTGATGGATACTTTCTGGATGTTAATTCCTGTAACAGTGATGGATACTTTCTGGATGTAATTCCTGTAATATAGTCTTGTATGTACCTTAATAGATTGGATACTTTCTGGAATTGCACTGTAATTCCTTGTAACAGTGTTGAGGTATTACTTTCTGGATGTAGTTCCTTGTACAGTGGATGGATACCTTTTGATGTAATTCCTGTAACATGATGGATACTTTCTGGAATGTAATTCCTGTTAACAGTTAATGGATACTTTGGATGTTAATTCCTGTACAGTCGTGGATACTTCTGTATGTAATTACTTGTAACGTGATGGTATTTCTTCCTGGATGCACTGTAATTCCTGTAACAGTGATGGATACTTTCGTGGCATGTGTCCACTATTGATACTGTCTGGATGATTCCCTGTGGATACTTTTGGTTGTAATTCCAACAGTGATGGATACTTTCGGATGTAATTCCTGTAGCATGATGGATAATCTTCTGGATTATTCTGTACTAGGATACTTCTTCGATGTAACTGTAACAGTGATGGATACTTCTCGGACCTCGCTACATTCCTGTAGACAGGGATGGATACTTTTCTGCGCCGTACCTGTACAGTATATCCTCTATGTAACATTCATGTGAACAGGATGGAACTTTCGGAGTCCTCGTTTAAGCTTCCCTTGTAACAGTGCATGCGATACTTCCTGGATGAATCAACCGTGAACTTTCGGAGCACTGTTTTAACACAGTGATGGATACAGCTTTCTGGATGTAATTCCTGTAATCGTGATGGAATACGATTTCCCTTCGGATTGGTAATCCTGTTCTTGTAACAGTGATGCGATCTTTCTTGGGATGCAATGTAATTTCCTC
>JAACNH010007048.1:0-15837 GCA_019447015.1 Hymenochirus boettgeri | reverse complement strand
TTTTTTTTTTTTTTTTTTAACTCCCCTCCACCACCAAAAGGTGATTTTTATTGGTAAACAACAATAAAAAATTAACTTATCAACAAGAAAATCCTTTGTGAATCATACATAGTGCGGTTTCATCATAGTATCTCATACAATGTTAATACACATTTTCATTTCACTGTAATATGGTATTGCATATTTTATTTATGTAGTAGGGTTCTGTGGCTCTCATCGCACGTAAGTGACAATTCCACGCAGCAATTCTAAATTTTGGCATATTTGGAAGGGCATTTTCTGTGTTGATATTTCAGACTTTGTATGGTAACCCAGCATTAACTGCTGCTTTCCATTGGTAAGTGCCTGCATCCATTTCCCTAAATGTATCTGCTGGTAGATGATCCATAATGCTAAGGAGGCAGACTTTAGGATCCATTACCACCGGAGATCCCATATGGTCATGTAAGAAATGTATTAGTTGTAACCAGTATCCCTGAATTTACAGGCATGCCATATCATGTGATAGAATGTACCCAGGGTTGTTTGGTATTTGGGACAAAGTGGGCTGCGTGTTGGATCATATTTAGATATCGCAAGAGATGTTAACTATGCTCTATGTAGTATATGCAGTTGGGCTAATTTATCTGTAACTTTAGGGGAATTAAGCTTGTGTGCTGATAGTTCCTCTTCCCATTCCTTATTTGTTATGGGGTCCATGTTGTTTTTTTTGCCTGCGATGTTTTGAGGGCTTGTGTGTTTATTTAATGAATATAGATTTGTCAGATTAGTTTTCTTGGTTGGGCATCTCTTACTAGAGCTGGTATTGAGTTAGAGATTAATGGTGTAGGTTAATTTGAGAATTGTGCATGGTATGCATGCGTCTAAGTTGGAAATAATAAAATCTCATTCTATCTGTTAATTGAAATTCGGTTATTGATAGGTTTTGAGACTGCCATCTTGGGTTATGAAAGATAGTTGAGAAATTCCTGCAGCGTACCATCTTTGAGGATGGTGTTGTTCCATAAGGGAGTCTGTCTTTGTGGTATGTTTGTTTTTATAAGCACTTGCCATAGGTGTGTGCCTGCTGGAAAATAGGGTGTTTTGCAATTAGTTTGAGAGTGCATTTCTTGCCTTGAAATTACCTGGAGCACCTGGTCTGGGAAGTGTCTCCTGTCTGGGAAGGCTAGCAGATTTCCAACTCTGTCTGCTTCTGTGTGATACCAATAAAAAAAGGTGTGATGTTTTGGCTGCAACTTAATATGCATATTGGGTGTTCCTATACCCCCCATGTCCAATGGTTATTGCAGCGTAGTCCATGATAGTTTGTCTGTTTCCCCCCCATACAAATAAATTAAGAATTGAGTCCATTATTTTAAAATATTTAATAGGTATAATTATGGGCGAGTGCTATAGTAGATATAATATCTTTGGTGGGAGGATCATTTTTTGCAGATGGGCACTGCCCATTACTCCAATAGGTAATTTAGACCATGTTTGTATTTTTATTTTATTGTTTGAATTAATGGTTCCATATTAAGTTTCAGGTAATCACCTGGGTCTTTGGATATAAAAATACCTAAATATTTAATTGTTTCAGCACAGTTTAAATGTAACTATGTTGATGTTTCTGTTGGGGGAAACTATCTTTTGGAAGGATTACTGAATTTAGCCAATTTATTGCTAATCCCAAATATCCATCAACTATATTTATGGTTTGTAGTGCTTGTTCTAAGGAGGGCCCAGATCTGCAAGGTATAGAAGCATGTCATCCGTATAGAGGCTTACCACCTCGATGAGCTGGTTTTTGCAGGGTCCTTGTATGCTTGGATGTTTTTCATAGTTTTCTGCAAGTGGTTCCACTGTCAGGGCGTATAATAGTGGTGAAAGGGGCAGCCTTGTCGAGTACCTCTAGTTCATTGAAATGATTGTGATATATGTCCTTTAGCTAGTACTTTTGCCTGTGGTCTTGTGTACAATATTCTGAGCCATTAATGAATTTGGGAGCTGCCATAGATATGGCCATTCCACAGGTTTTAGCTGTGTGCTCAAAGGCTCACACTCTGGTTCCCACGGTGTCATGTTGGGCTCCTAAATTCATATACAGTTGTGTGTTAAGGGCTGTGTTCTTTCCCAGTATAAACCCTGTTTGATCTGTATTAATTAGGTTGGTGATTACTAACCTAATTACTACTTGGAGCAGGGCTATGGGTGAATATGATTCTAGACTCAATGGTTCCTTTCCCTGCTTGGGAATAAGAATTATAAGGGCTTCTGTCATACTGTTTGGTATGTCTTGAGTGTTTCCTCATTAAAGGTCTAAAAGTTTATTTGCTAAACTGACACTGAGCATAGAATTCAACTGGGAGGCCACCTGAACCGGGTGCCTTATTATGGGAGAGCATTGATATTGCTGTTCGTATTTCTATTTCTGCAGGCGATTTTATCTGTAGGGAGTTTGTTTGTTTGAGGTAGGTTTGGATTTCAGCGCTGGTGTATGTCAGTTGTGATGTATAAAGGTGTTTATGATACATAGGGCTCTGGACTTTCAATGCTACGTAGCTAAGAGGTTTTTGGCTTGCTCAGAGCAGCCCTTCACTCCCTCCCTCCCTCTCCTTTTTTGCTCTCACATAGTAGGGCTAGTTCCTCCAGTCCCAACTGCTATAATATATTTTACAGAAACGCCCCTGCATTCTACTTACCTTACCTATCTCCGCCGGCGTTCTGTGCAGCTGGCAGCCGCGTCTGTGATTGGCTGTCTCTCAGCCAATCAGGGACGCGGCTGCCGGTCCGGCCCCCTGCTTGCCGTTTCATGCAAGCAAAGGGACGGGACAGTGCAGTGGAGGATAGAGGGAAGGTAAGTAACGATCGTGGGAGTTTCTGGAAAATATATTATAGCAGTTGGGGCTGGGGATCTAGCCCTACTATATGTAAAGAATTACAAAATGGGTGGACATGCCCTTTAACTATATTACAGGGCACAGTCCTGAATGTATTTTATCAGTCCAACTACCACCAACATTCCTTTCCTTTCAGTGAATATAACGGCTGTATTTTTATTATTTTTTGGTTTTATATTTTAGTTCAGTTGCGTTTGTTTCGTTGGGATTAGATATGAATTTACTGTTGGCTTATATATAAGCCAACAGTAAATTCATATATATATATATATTAGTATTGCTTCATTGCAATATTTAGGACTGGACAATCCAGGAGCCTTTAATTATAACTTATAACTGGCCCTGTTTGCTCCTAAAACTGTCCCTCGATGTTGACATGCTGCCTTGAAGGGAGGTTCCAGTTTATGAAAGTTTGTACAAACCAAATATGTTAATTCTACTTGTAGGTTATTATACTTGTTTTTGTAGTCCTTGATTATACTTTATTCATAGACAAGTAGCTTTGTGTAATGTATGTGGATGTGTTTTTACATACATATACATACAAAAAGGTTAAACAAAGGTTTCATTGCTACATCTCTTTATTTTCACCTCCCTGGGCAGCTGGGCAGTCTAACCAACCCTACAAATTGTCCTGATTAAAAGCTTTAATAGAATCTAAATATAGCATATCATTCCTGATCCCGTTTATTTCTTACCCCTTTAATGAGCCTAATTAAATTAGTTTGGCACAGCTGGTCTTTAATAAAACCATAATTTGCCTGCAATATATTTCTGAATATATTCCTAAATAGGTTTAAAAACAGAATTAACTTTGCAGGACATGTACCCTAAGTACGCCATACAATTGTACGATCAGTATTAGTGCTAAAAAATGCATGCTTTCCTGATATAGCCAAAAATTGGTGACAATCGGCAGATTGCCTTTACAACTTTGGATTGGTACATGTATGTGCCCCTTTAGAGTGGGTTTTCGAGTTAGTGTTTCTTACTGTAAGGCCATTGTAAAGTATGATGCCTATTTCAGGAGCAAACGTAGGATTTCTAAGGGAGGGATTCCCGAAAGGGTTATCATGGTCACCAACACCCTCTCTTAAAATCCACTGCTGTGTTAATATGTTATTGCATTATTATTTCTGCATGAATTATACACCTATTGTAAAATAAAAATATATTAGAAGTCACCAAGCAGTTCAACGGGATACAAAAGTACGAAACATTAGTATGTTTATAGTATCCCAAAATATAATCAGCCTTCTCTGCTTTGTTACAGGTGTAAACATTATTAAAATAAAAATATTGCCATACAAATTCTTGTTCATATGTTTCTCTGTATAAATAGTGTGTGTGAGCTCAGTTAGTAATGTGAGCATAAACTGTACTAAAGGGGATAATTGATATGTTTCTTGATATTTTTTTCATACTGTGTCCAGTTCATGCAAATACTGGTACAGGACAATGATCATGGAGAGGATGTTTCCTTTTTGTGCTGCTGAGTGGTTTCTGACCCTCAGTTTCATACCTGTCCGCAAACATGTAATACTTGGCTCCCACCCCCTTTCAGACTGATGCCTCTTACACGTTCTGATAACCTCAAGGTGCCAGCACTGCAGGTACCCCTCATTAAATCAAGTCAATAAACATATGTGTGTTACCTGGGATCCTGCAACCGTGTATGCCCACGGGGAGAGTCGATCCAAACTGTAAGTCTGTAACCCTCCAAAGTACATCAAAGTGAATCCAAAGAAGCGGACCAAGACTCCATCCCACGTAAGGTAAAAAGTAACTTTTATTTGCGATAATTAAATACAGATAGCTGGGACAGAGAAAAACCCTGACACGTTTTGTGACGCTTTGTACGTCACTTCAGAGGGAGTGATCAGTCCCTGGACCCACAGTGAATAAAAAGCTGAGAGCAAATACAATACAGGTGATGTATTGATACACACTTATACATATATACAATAAAAACCTTAAAAGCGAACAATAGAGCATAATAGCCCAAGATATAAAGAAATAAACATATTTACAAATCATAGCAAAGGTAATTGACAGATGTAAAAACAATCACCCAGTACAACAAAACATGGAGGGATTTTGTAATCTTCAAGTAGTTTGTAAATAATATGAAAGGAAATAGGTGAATATTTATTTGTTGGTTTATGCTGGGTAAGATCTATGGAAAGATGTACTACCTAGCAGTTTGCAGTGCCATTGGAGTGTTTGGTTATGGCAAATAGTTGGTTAATTTACTATCTTACTATTTACTGTGCTGCAACCAGGACTGTTACTGCCACAATTGCTGCATGGCTGTGGGGTGTACCACAACCTTTAACCCATATCCAGCTTGTACCAACAAATAAATCTTGCTACTCGCTTCTTTTTATCCATCTCATTATCAAACCTGCTGGAAACTTTTGTTGTCAAATGTATTAAGGCTAGGCCCCACTAGCGCGTTTCTGCCCTGATTTGCGATCCGATCGCACTAGTGGAAGTGCAGGGCATGTAGAACCCTATGGTACTGGCCCCACTACATGTGCTGCGCTTTCGTGCGCTATTGTAGCGCATTCAATCACCATTTTTGGTGCGTTTCGCATGCGCTCTGATAGGGCTTAATATCGTTGCTGCAATTGCGCTTTTTCCCGTGTGCTCAAGTTGGGCCACAGCCTTAGGCGGAGGCCATACTGAAGTATACACTGGAAACGGGCACGCAAGCGTTGCCATGCACTGCAATCGCAGAATTGAAGCACATGCGATTGCGCAAAAAAACTGTGGAACACATGCGCTCTGATTAGTGGATCACGTGCAGAAACACGCCAGCGCACTAGTGTGGCCAATTGACCACACTAGTGTCTGCTTTAAAAAACGCAGTCGGATTGAAATTGCAATCGTATCGTGCTTAAAAGCAGACTAGTGTGGCCTAGCCCCTATGCAAAATGCACATGTACGTTCATGATACTGTTTAAACATACTGGAGAAAGCTTCCTGGTGAAAAGAGATAAGGTCAGTGAAGATACAGGAACATAGCAACCTATCAGTGAGACAGTTTACACTTGGATATTCCTTTGTGTCTGTTAAACAGGTTTACAGACTATTGCTAGAAGCAGTTCTTTGTAACATTTTCAACAATCATTATTAATGTATTGATGGGCAACAGGTTTAAATGGCATTTTATGCTTTGCTTTCTCAATGCTTTGTGTTTCTTTTCACTGAGTAGAGAAGGTGTTTTCTCATTTGTGCAGTGATGTGATGGCCTCTTCTGCTCAGCAGAGCGGTTAAAAGGCAGCATTCCACGTCCATGCTGAGATTAGTCACTGTATCTGCAAGCCTGTGTTTGCATCACAGTACAGAAGATGTCTAATGGCCGCTGTGCAAAGCTGATATGTTGCTATGTTCCTGCATCTTCAACAGCCTTGTCGCTTTTCTCCATGGCAACTTAGCTAAGCAGTTTTCAGAAAAGGGGAAAAGAGAACTGTTTCCCCCACACACTACCGGTTTACTGCTTTTCTAGGTCTGTGAACATGGAACAGGCTTTCTCTGTGGCGTGCACAGCTCCTTTTTGCTTCTTACGCCTTAAGAGCAAGAATGGAGAACAATGACAGCACTGGAGGACTGGGCACTCTGTATGCAGGGTGTAGCCTGCATAGTGAAAGGTAATACAGATTAGTTTTGCTTAATGCTGCAACCCAGCTGTCTATGTGTGTTTGGTAAAATGTCTGTTTTTGGGCTATATAAGACATTGCAAATGATGCAGAACCATCTCATTTTGCATTATAATGTGATCTGAAACTGCATGTTTTTTTATATTTATAAAACAAAATAAAATCGCAACACTGGAGTTAATTGTAGATATTGTAATTCTAATCTTTAGGCTGTGTGTGTGATTAGTGGATTGTAACCAACTTCTCCAGGTATTTATAAGCTCTCCATAGTTAAACCAGAGAGTTGTTTCTGACAACCCTGTAGCGAAAGGTCTGACAGGCTTTGGAAAAGGGGGAGGTTTAATTCAGGTAGATTCGTATGGAGATTGCAAATGAAACTATTTGCTCGTAGCTTTGATGTATCTGTGTTGTTGACTGAAATTGAATTGTTCCAAGTTAATGAATTTAGAATTAGGTTTATCTGTGCTATTATGTATATTATGTGTTCCCCTGACATTTTTGTTTTTGCATTTTCATACATGCTCAAATTTTGGGGTCATATGTCTCAGTGGCATTTGTAAATTTGTTATTTAAATAAAAGGTAAAATACTAGATTTTACATCATTGTACCCAATTTGCAGTCTACATGTCTAAGGAGTTGATTTCTTTAGGACACACTCCACGCATTTTTATTTCATCCCAGAGTAGTCTGTGGCATCCCTAATTTACTCAATAAAGCTCATTTCAACAATGTTCAGAGGTGTGGACAGATTCTGATACAGTAGCATGCCAGTTGGCTTACTAGCTGATTAAAAGCTTCCACTACAGAAAGGCCTCCACCTTTCACTTCTAAAATACAAAGTAGCTGAATTGGTGGCTCTCTATTTCTAATATCAACAAGTTATGGAAGTGAGCATTAACTAACCGCAGGGCTCGCTCAATCATAATTGGCAGCCAAAGTGGCTGACAGAATGGCCACCAATCTAACTTGTGTGGAGGGAGCCCATTGCATAGTTTATTGATCTGTCCTTTTGAATCGCTGGGGAATAATATATATAGATTATTGCTTAAGATTTTGTGTCTTTGATTGGGATTTACATTGATACTTTGTTTCATCCAGAATTTTCTGGCCTGTTAGTGCTAGGTCCCACCAGGCTGTTTTGCAGCACTCAACGCACACCAATAGAAGGGGATGGCCCTGCTACCCTGCACTGTGATGCCGACACTTTTCACGGCACATGCTATCACCACTTTTGGTGCACATCGCATGTCATGCGATGGGGTTACATTAAAGGAATATTAGCGCGCACGAATCACAAGACACTGTGATTGCAATGCGTTGCCTAATTTGTGTCTCCCGTAATTTGCAGGAATTGTGGGAGCCCAGTATGCGTTTTGACCATTACGATTTGCTAATGCATGCGATCACCATTTTTGGTCCATTTTTGTTAAAATCACACTTGCAATTTCCTTTTATACATATCCCCTGGGAAATGCAAGTGCAAATGCTGGTAAAAGCAGACATAAGCAGATGGGAAAAGGCGCACAGAAAGGCACATAGTTTTTACGTGCCCTTAAGTGGGGCCTCACCCTAAGTTAGTGTACACACGGGCTGATATTTTGGCCTGATTGACTGAAATTTCAGAAGGTTGTTCAAATATCAGGCAAAGTTTCCACCACAGTTAATAATGCGCCATGGCACAGAATCTTAAAAGGTATCTCCACCTTCTACATCATTTTTTAATAAAATGTAGAGAATCCCTTCCCACCCCCAACCATTACTATAACTTATATACTTACAGCCCCTCATTCCTGCAGCGCTCTGATCCGGCCTTCTGTTTGCCGGAACTTGCAAACGGGCCAGACTGGCAGCCATGGAAGGCAGCCAATCACAGCCGCAGCTACCGGCAATAGAGTGCCACGAAAGCGAATGACAGTAAGTATAGTTTGGATTCTTTTTTTTAGCAATCTAATATACTAGGGGTGGGAAGGGTTGTCCTACATTAAATATAAAACATTTTATGCTAGGTGAGGGGCAGCCGGTGAGGGATCGGTAGGGAGGGAGTTTGGGAGGGAAAGGGCTCCCCTACACATGCCACTGTCCTCTCAGAGGACAAGGAGGAGGCAGAAACCTTTCATACAGTAAGACACCTCATACTCTTCTGTTGACTGTGGACAAGCGCTGCAGGAGAACTATAATGAGCAGAGAAATAAAGTAAGGATTTTTTAAACTACACAGTGGGGCCAGTCAACCATAAAAATAAACTTTTAACATATCGTAGAGTACCCTAGCCTACCCCCAACCGCTAGGTTTGTTTGTTAAAAAAAGGGTGCAATACTCTACTTACAATACTTTCATCCCCTGGCGCTCTGATCTCGGCCCTCTGCTTGCTGGAACTGCAAGCAGGGGGCCTGGCTAGCAACCGTGTCTCTGATTGGCTAAGAGGCAGCCAATCACAGACGCGGCTGCCACAATACAGAACCCCAGAAACAAAATATAAATATAAACATGTAAGTATGAAGCAATAATTTATTACACTTATATACACAATCTGTAAAACCATAAGGACTGGCCAGACTTAAATACATAAATACAGTATATAATACTAAAAATCTGTAGTATATGTTTACAGCTCTAACTCCTTCTCCTACATGAAAACATATATTCAATGTTATAGCAGCTCTAAAATCACTGTATACTAAGGATTCCAGGACTGTAGGGGAGTCCAGGTTAAGGGTAGGTTCACCTACCCGATTATATACTCTGTCACGCCAAGTTCAGTAAATATGCAGTTAGTTCCTGTGTGTGTACACACTGATAGTCCTATCTAGGACCGCATATATGTTAGAAAAGCTAAAATACAGGATACGTCACCGCTCCCCCTTTTGGTACTAAAAAGTGACGTATACTGTATTTTAACCAGCATTTCCTGTCTTCCCTCTGTAGTTGAAGAATTCTTTTGTTATTTCCAAAATCTGGAGGGCCATAGATTGAGAATGCTTATTCTCACCTCCCTGTGAATAATAGGATGCTCGGGGGACCTGGAACTTACCTTCGCTCTGCTCGCAGCCGCTTCTTCACTGAACAGCTGTTCTCTCCTGATCGTGTGCCCTATCTTTTGTATTGGCGCGCATGCACCTAAGATAGGGCGCGTGGTCGGGGAAAAGAGCGGCTGTCAGTGAAGGAGTGGCTGAGAGCGGAGCGAAGGTAAGTTCAAGGTCCCCCGAGCGTACTATTATTCACAGGGAGGTGAGAATAAGCGTTCTCACCTCCCTGTGAATAATAGAAACGAATGGCAAATAGTTGGTTTTCCAAATTATGGGAGTTTAGTGTCCCTTTAAAGGATATGTATCCAGTCTGAAACATTTCAGCTGCCAATCAAGAGTCTTCGTATCATAAACTTTTATGTTATGTATAGTTTTGCAGTAGCTGGAATTGTGACAGTTGGTCTGCATGGTGGGAAAATCCCTCTCCCAATACTGCCTCATAGGGATTACTGAGCATGCTTGCCCTTGCAGTTAGTGTACATACAATACAAAGATTGTGCACTCCAATTAGGCTAATTTACAACTACATTTAATGGAAGTGCTACTGATCTGGTCAAACATTTATACAAACATAGAAAAGATAATCAATGCACATTCCTTGGCCCCATACAATATCATATTATCTGCACACTGGCATACTTTATAAACAAAGGGGTTTTAGTATACATTACTGTTAGTTAGTGTGGCAGGGGTCTGGGGAACTGAGAGACTGAGCTTGAGTAAAACAAGTACTTGATTGAAGTGATGCAGCAACATAAACACATTAGAGCAATTTCTGCTTACATATATTCATTTATAAATTGAAATGAAGCAGTCATTTTTTCAGTGTACAATTCCTTTACGTCCAGTATCTTATAGGTAGCCATTTTCATAGCATTTATGATTATTTAATGTAAGAAAGTAAACATTATCTAAACAGCTCTTTATGCACTATATAATACATTATGTGGAAGCAGCATTTAAATAGTATGTCTACCCCAAAAATAAGTTGCAAACGGGCCTGACCGGCAGCCACGTCTGTAATTGGCTGAGAGTCCGCCAATCACAGAATGCGGATGCCAGCTATGCAGACCAGTAGTGGGTTTGTGGACTTGTAAGGCTCTTTTCTAAGACTGTGAGCATCATTGCAACAGGTGAATAAAACGAAACTGGTGTTTTGAGGGGTTCTCTCTTACAGGTTACATTTTTGTACAAGGAATAGACATGCCCTTTAATTGGGTTGAAAATGCATTTGCTTTGTACATTCATCTTGAACTAAAATACTGACAAGACTAGCCAACCATTGCAGACCATTTTTGTGACAAACGTTTGTTTATTCAAATTTGTTCAAGTCCCATCAATACTTACTGCATTCATATAAATAGAGCCAAACATACTGCATTAGTTACTGAGCACGTTCCAATTATGGATGCGCTACATTAGAAAAGAGATGCTACTAGGGGATGGGTAATTCTTGTAGTCTGCAAAACTACTACACTTTATGATACTAATTAATCAGGCTAGTTAGTTAATTTGCATCAAGCATTAAAATCGCTGTACCAAAATGCAAAGAAAACAGTGAAAAAAGAGAATGTAAACATGCAAATGTAAAGGGTAGTGTAATTCTAAATAGGCCCAGAAAGACTGACATTTTGGAAAGTAGAATGTGTTCCTTCCTGCATCAAACATACAAAAAGTTCACTCTAGTTTGTATGAACTTTTTTCCCCAGCATCCTCACTTATAATTAGCATTTGTATGCCTGAAGCAGAGTACCGTATATTGCAGTACAGACACTGTAAAAGCTGCAGTTTTTTTGTAAAATCAGAGTTTTTATCAAAGAACGGTGTAGGCGGTTCTTGGATTGAACATTTGTTTTATGAGAGATTGTACATCTGTCTAATGTCTTGAAGGGTCACTATACTCACTCAAACAACTTTACATTTTCTGAAACTAAAATTTGAGAGAAGTAAAATGGTGGTACTCACATTTATCTGTGCCAGCTTTGTTATTAAATTATTAATGTTTAGTGAGTGCTCCTAATTGCCCCCACCCTCCCTTACTCACTGCCTTCTTGTAGTGTCTGCGATACTTATAAATTCTGCACAGCCTCACCATAGATCCTGCAGAGATGTTTAAGCAGAGCAGTGTCCATGGTGAGGCTGTGCAGAACACATAAGTGTCGCAGACACTAAAAGAAGGGAGGGTACTAAAAAGTAAGGGCACTAAAAAGTAAGGGAGGGTAGGGGGAATTAGGAGTACTCACTTAACATTAATAATTTAATGACAAAGCAAGCACAGATAAATATGTGAGTACCATCATTTTACTTTTGTTTCAGTGAGTATAGTGATCCATTAAATATTCTACAAAAGAAATTGTAAGACCTTGTCAGATCGTCTGAACATCCATACACCAATTCTCAGCCATAACGGATGTTCTTCTGACATTGTGGAGAAATCTTATCGTCTGTACCTAGCTTTACATTTAGTACATTTAGCATTCTAAAAGTTGTGCCCATAGCTAGATGTTGGGACTGAGATGTTTTTTTTCCCTACATATTGAAATACGGTCTGGTATTATGACAATAATGAGTTTGGCCAAAGAACAAAGACTCCGTTATTCTTTGTAACCATAGATTTCAAACTAAGGGCATGCAGCTATTGAGCAACTTAATCACCCCAGGGGCACAGTCAAGGACAATGCGATAATGGACACTATTATGGGTCCTGCATACAATAAGTAAGAAATTTGGAAACATTTATTTATGCACAGAGAAACAAATAAGCAGATTAAGGTTATTCAAACAAGGAAATACTCCTTTTGTTCTTGAAAGCATATGTATTTGCTGTTACTCCTAAAATTCGATTTTGATGGTAACACATTAGTATTTACAAAATATATCAGAGATACACAGGCTCTCTCTTTAGGGGTAAAGCTGTAAATTATTAAATACATAGGAAGAAAGCACTCTCGACCTAGAAGGAATTTCCAAAAGATTTGGCTGTGTATACGGATGGAACCACCAACCCAGTCTGAAAACCAGTCAGTTGTGAGATAGCTAGTCTTTTAAAGGTAGAAATTCAGAATTTTAGTGTGTCCTGCTGAAGGGAACGTATAACTGCTCCTGTGGGTGATGTACAGAGTCACTATTGCTTGGTACTGTAAATGCTAATCCCATGTACCCATATTCCAAATACCAAACAAGCAAGGGATGAATACTGCTTAAATAAAAGTCTTAATTGTGTACAACACAAACACAACGTTTCGGGAAGCTTACTGCCCCCTTCCTCTAGACATTAAGGGCATGCTGTTTTGAATTTAAAGGGTGGTCACACCAAATATTGATTTCATTTACTTTGAATTGTTAATTAATAAAAATAAACTATTGACGCTTCTATTTATGAAAGCATTCTTTGTGTACAGCTTGTTTTCATGCCTTGCTAAAACATTTGCACAGTATTGTATATGGAAATGCATGCTGAGTATGAGCAGAGTACACCCTCTGCCATTCCGAACATCTAGCTGTTAACTGTTTTCAGAAAGACTTGTAATATTTGTAATTAATAAGCAGCAAGCAGGTTTTCTTTATTCATTCTCTCAAGAAATCAGTTTTACTTTGCTGTTATTCGAACATATAATAATTTGTACAATTTGATTTTTGAGCTTTCAACTTGGTATTTTAAAAAACTCATGCAGTGTTTGATGAATAACTGTTTCTTCAAATAACACATAATTATAATAGCATTTTATTGTTCTTAAAGGAGTTATTTGAATCCACTTTGGGTTTTTACTTGTGTTGGGTTCATGATGGTGAAAAGAGATTGCAAGCTACACTTACAACCATTTTTGGACATTTGAATGTGGCAGGGAACTCCTACTGCACACTTGATTATAAGGAGTAAAAATAAAAACTTTCTGCCAATGGAGTAAGAGACCATATCAGTAATGTAGTTAGAAATCACTGAGTCATCCAGCAAAACTATAATAAGGCCTCCCTCCTCATAAACATCAGTTTTCCTTAGCAGGGGCTGTATCTGTGGTAAGTAAAGTACCGGTATGTAGTTCTGGGCTTTATAGCCCATGGGGCAGGGGCTTCCCCCTTGGTAGTTTTGCCACTGAACTGTATAACAGATAGTGTTGTAAAACATATAAAACAATATGTGGGCAATTAGCCAACTTACGCTATAAATTATAAACACTCAAAAGTTTCCCACAATAAAGTGGTTTCACTCTTCACACTACTAATTCTTTCATAGATGATACTGTATAAATGGGGATAGAAAACATAATTATTCACTCTTAACCTTTTGACTTAACACTTGTAATTTGTGTATATGAATATATAATACATAAGCGCAATTTTTATAATGGGAGCAACAGTGGAATATATTCTTATAACAATCACTCAGCTATGTAGCTGAGTAATTATTATAAGAAAAGATTTCACTGCTGCTCCAATTCAGTGTACCCTGAACTGTCTTTACCTGCTCAAGTGTCTGTCCCTGTCTCTTTTTTCTTTCTTTGTCTTTTTGTGTTTGTCTATTTATCTTGCACACTTTCTTTTTTTCCTTCTTTCTTTCTCTAGCTTTCTTTTAATCTTTCTACTTCGTTATTTTCAGTCTACCCCATCTTCCAGAATCTGTCTTCCGTAGTTTTAAAGCTGATATCTACGAAAGATCAGAGAACGTGCACAAGTGCAATCACAAAATAGTAGGACCACCACTGTGGCTGGAAACCCGAGCTACCGGCCAGGGCCGGCCTTAGGATAAACAGCACCCTGTGCAAGATTTGTTACTGGTGCACCCCTCCACCCCACAGGTCCCCCATATCAAAGGCCGGCCCTGCTACCTGCACAGTTCAGCTTACAGTAGTCCAGGATAGAAGGCATTGTGGGAGAGGAGAACAGGCAAAAGAACTCTTCTCTCCTATATAATAATTTTTGGACTGTATATTTTTAAAATGCTGGAATATAAATATGTGCACGTTAACCTTTAAATGAATATAATGAAACCCCTGCTTATAAACAAGAAATAGACCTCATACCAAGTAAAGACATGTAAACCTTTAGCATGTGACTTATTTATGGAAGCGTGAAACTATTTTACCACAAGTGATCAAAGGACTCTGGTGTTTTTATGAATTGTGTCATTGGAAAGAAGTTAAAAATCTAAAAATAACTGAGAAAGTGAATTCATTCCTCTAAGCTATAGAAAAGGGCAGTCTATATTTTTTTGTGTGTGTGCACTAAAGGTTAAAATAGTTTCTAAAATGCCAGTGTGCCTTTCAAGGTCACCAGTTCTTACCCACCAGCTCTTTTATTTTAATTCTTATATCCCAGCTATACTATTTTGTGCAAATCTTTAAACAGAGCTGTAGCTCCGTTTACAGACTTATTTGAAAAAGATGATCAAATAAAATAAAAATAATCATTAATAAATAATATAATAACAAAAATTTATTTACAACAAAATAACAAATATGATTTCATTGTGGGACTTGAAATATTGGAACAAATATATCTGACACAAAGTTCAGTTAACTGGTATTTTATCTTCTCCATTTTTGTTGTACATGTACGGATTTCTTTTTATCCTACTAAACTATACAAACATTTTTGCTGATATTTCAGACAAAAAGATCATTCCGATAATTAAAATACCCACTATTAGCTGTGATTTACAAGCAGGACCTATAATTGAAAACCTGATTTTGCCCCTATTGGTCTGGGCCCACGAATGTGCATTGATCATCTCTTTTCTTGTTTGTTCTAATGTTTTGGTCAGATCAGTAGCACTTCCACTATTTGTTATAAAGTAATTTTGCCACAGGAGTGCTCCCACAGCCCCCCCTTTGTGTATTGGTCTGTTGCTGGTATCACTTTCGATCCCCAATCAATAAATACAAGAAATTGAGCCGGGGATCCCTAGGGGATGAAATATAGGGCTATGTGTACTAGGCCTAAAAACATATTTCCAGAGATCTAACCCAACCATTTGAGGCTTCCCGGGCAAGGTGGGGAAAGGGGTCGTGACGTTTGTGATGTCCCATAGGGGGTCAGCGGAGGCAGAGTCAGCAGCCTTGGGGGTGGAGGGAGGTGGGGTTAGAGGGGGGGGTTCTAGGGCATGGTGGCCAAAAAGGGGTGTGGTGGAGATTAGAGACTCCTCTCCGTCGTTGGAGTCTGGGGTGATCTTCTGGGAGTGCGAGAGTCCACCCCAGAATACGGGAGAATCCCATGAGTCACGGGAGGGGTGGGATACCTGTATTTCAAAACCTGTATTGCCAGCAAATTGT
>JAACNH010007047.1:0-15838 GCA_019447015.1 Hymenochirus boettgeri | reverse complement strand
CTGGGATTCAGAATATGTTGGTATACAGCGTACAGGAAATGCTGGGATACAGTATACAGAATATGTTCGTAAACAGCGTACAGGAAATGCTGGGATACAGCATAACAATATGTTGGATACAGCGTACAGGAAATGCTGGATACAGCATACAGAATATGTTGGTATACAGCGTACAGGAAATGCTGGGATACACGTATACAGAATATGGCGTAAACAGCGTACAGGAAATGCTGGGATACAGCATACAGAATATGTGGTATACAGCGTACAGGAATGCTGGAATACAGCGTACAGGAAATGCTGGGAACAGCATACGAAATATGTTGGTATACAGGTACAGGAAATACTGGGATACAGCATACAGAATATGTTGGTATACAGTGTACAGGAAATGCTGGGATACAGAATATGTTGGTATACAGCGTAACGGAAATGCTGGGATAAGTATACAGAATATGTTCGTATACAGCGTACAGGAAATGCTGGGATACAGCATACAGAATATGTTGGTATACAGCATACGGAAATGCTGGATACAGCGTCAGGAAATGTGGGGATGCAGGTACAGGAAATGTTTGGTGCAGCGTACAGGAAAGCTGGGATGCAGGTACAAGAAATGTGGGATACAAGTAAGGAAATGTGGGTTACAGGATACAGGAAATGTTTGGAAACAGCGTACAGGAAATGTTGGGATACAGCGTACAGGAAATGTTGGGATACAGCGTACAGGAAATGTTGGGATATAGCGTAGAGGAAATGTTGGGAAACCGCGTACAGGAAATATTAGCAAACAACGTAGAGGAAATGTTGGGAAACAGCATACAGGAAATGCTGGGATACAGCATACAGGAAATGCTGGGATACAGCGTACAGGAAATGCTGGGATACAGCATACAGAATATGTTGGTATACAGCGTACAGGAAATGTTGGGAAACAGCATACAGGAAATGCTGGGATACAGCGTACAGGAAATGCTGGGATACAGCATACAGAATATGTTGGTATACAGTGTACAGGAAATGCTGGGATACAGTATACAGAATATGTTCGTATACAGCGTACAGGAAATGCTGGGATACAGCATACAGAATATGTTGGTATACAGCGTACAGGAAATGCTGAGATACGAAATGTTGGTATACAGCGTACAGAAAATGCTGAGATCAGCGTACAGGAAATGTTGGGATACAGCATACAGGAAATGTTGGGATACAGCGTACAGGAAATGCTGGGATTCATAGATTTCAAATTTATGAAGGACTGCAGATCCCTTAATTAAAGCTGTATTTTAATGTGTTAGAATGCCTAGTTTATATTTATGAACATAATACATTATTCTTAGCATGACCATCTTCTGCTATGGCCTCCCTTTTGGCACATTTATTATGAAGAAGCTTCCCAGGATGGCTGGATTTTCTTTGGCTCCTTCCATTTTAAGAAATGAGATGATGCTCAAAATCTGTCAGTTTGTTTCGGTAAAAATTACCCCAAACCAAAATGTGTGGAATATAAAGACATGTATGATCTACATTGACAGGTTCAGATCTGTAACTAGGGATGGACTAGAACTTGAACCCGAGTTCGATCTGAACTTTATGAGTTCTGACGAACTCGAACTGTTCAAACTAGTTCGTTTTTTTCGGCTTGCGGGCTGTATTTTCGATAATTAGCGTAAATTCGATAATTATCAAATTACAGGGCGTTCACTAACCCTAGAATGTATCGTTCGCTAACCCTCGAAAGTTACGTTCCTTTTCGGTAACTCTCGAATGTATGGAACGTTTTTGCTAACCCTCGAATGTGGTGATCGTTTTCGCTAACCCTCAAATGTATCGTTGGCTAACCCTCGAAAGTATCGTTCGTTTTCGGTAATCCTGTGAAGGTATCGTTCGGAACCCTTGAATTGGCGAACCCTCGAATGTAGCTTGCGCCAAACCGACAATTGCCCGCTTGTGTTCCACAAGTGTTTTTACAAGTTTGGGATAGTGACATGTTCCAGACCATTTCTCAGGTGCACAGCCCTTTAGAGCTAGTTAGCATTGTTGGTTTAGTTGTAAACACCCACACTTTGGATATCACTCTCCCATTGACTTGAATGGGTCAGTTTTTGAACTTTCTGAGTGAGGTCCGGTCATTGTAATCGTGGCGATCCTGTGTATGGGCATGGTCAGGTGAAACACCCATTTGATCAGGCATCATTAATGTTCCTCCAGGTTATCTGTTGTATTCAATTAGATAACTGGACTTGAAATGTAGTTCTTGAAGACGTTTCGCTAGTCATCCGACTGGCTTTCTCAATTCCTGACCCGAGGAATGGCTCTTCTGTGCTGGGCCATACGTTGATGCAGTTGCTGTTTGGTCTCCCCCACATACAATCAAGAGCATTCTTCACTGCACTGCACCGCATATATGATGTCGCTTTTCTTGTGTTTTGGTATTGGGTCTTTTGGATGTACCAATGGCCCAGCACAGAAGAGCCAATTCCTGGGTCAGGACTCAGCCGTGTATCTGCATCTTAAGGATAAAGGACATACCTTTGAAGATTGTAATGTTAACATACTGGCGAAGGAACGTGACGGTTCAAGAGAGGTGTTAAGGAGGCCATTTATGTGAAAATAAAGAAACCAAGCCTATAGAGGTGGGGGGGTTCGACACCAACTGTCTGCCATGTACAATGCTGTTTTAACACCTTACTCTGGGCGTCCTATAACACCTCTTAGCCACTATCTAATCACACCCTTAACACCTGGCTGTGATATGCTAATTGGGATTTTCCAGGGTACATAATTGCCACAGATTCTTGTACAAGTCATTCTGAATTGAGAAAGCCAGTGGATGACTAGCGAAACGTCTTCAAGAACTACATTTCAAGTCCAGTTGATCTAATTGAATACAACAGATATACCATGACCTGGAGAATGAGAACCTTCACAAGCATGTTCCTCCAGGTTGGATCATCAATGAGGCCTGACAGTGGCCCATACATTAACGATTTGGGACCTTAATCACACCTTGTCACAATTGTGCGTCGCAGGATGATACCGGAAAACGTGTTTTAGGTAGCTTTAGGTAGGTAATCTATTGAACACCATTGCAAGGTAATCTTCACAAAAACAATCTTCATGTTTACCCATGTTTACTCAAAACACTGATGAAACAATTACTATACAATAGGAAGATCTGCACATCTGCAAAAAGTGTGTACTAAAATTCAAAAAAGGTAAAAATGTTCATTGAATTTGGATTTCATAGAAATTATGGCAAATAGTTAAAAAAAAATTTTTTAGAAAGAAACGGCAAAACATAGAGCAAAGGTATAGTCATTTTACAGTATCTAGATTAAAGGCTGTTTATGAATAAATATCACGGATTTCAATCCAAAGTCCAGTAAAGAGGTAAAGTAAAAACATTATAGAGTTATATTTTAGATAAGCACATGCATATAGAGTACAAAGGACCTGTCAGGCGATCAGCGGCAGCCTGGCAGATCAATGAACGACCCCCGGCCGAATGCATACGCGCCACGACTAAACGGACGTTCAATGCTGATGCGAGCTGTAATTGGGTCGGTGAGGGCTTGGAGGTCTACTGAAATCGTAATGCACTGCTTTAAAGGAACACTAAACACATTAAAATGACTAAGTGCCATTCGTTTCTATTATTCACAGGGAGGTGAGAACGCTTATTCTCACCTCCCTGTGAATAATAGGACGATCGGGGGACCAGGAACTACCTTACCCGCCGCTCCACTCGCAGCCGCTCAGTCTTCTGAAAAGCTGTTCTGTCCCGATCGCGCGCCCTATCTTTTGATTGGCGCGCATGCGCCTAAGATAGGGCGCATGGTGGGACAGAGTGGCTGTCAGTGAGAATAAGCGTTCTCACCTCCTGTGAATAATAGAAACGAATGGCACTTACGGTAGTCTTTTTAAAAAATATTGAGTTTAAGGTCCTTAAAGGGTATCCCACCATAAATAAATTGATGGAAGTTGAAACGGGCTGGACCGGCAGCAATATCTGTGATTGGCGGAGAGGCAGTCAATTACAGACCGGCTGCCGGCAATGCAGAGTGCCGAGGGAATGAAGGAACGTAAGTTAATTTCTGCTGCTTGTTTTATAGGTAGGGCACCAAGCAGCCAAGATAGATCCAGAGGAGGGGTCCCCTGCACATGCCAGTGTCCTCTTGGAGGACAGAGGGGAAGCAGGAACCGGATGACACAGACCGCTCTACTCTTTACTTTCTGGGACTTTGCACAGGTACTGCAGGAGAACCATTTGGAACAGAGGTGTAAGGTACGGATTTTTTAACACCGCACAGTGGGGCCAGTAGTGGGATTATAGATGTGGGGGTGGACTTGCCTTTAAGATCCATTTCATCAGTTTTAATGATCATATAACTATCTAATCATTTTTTTTAACACAATAAAAAAAATTCAATTAACCTGCGAGACAATCATTATTATTTTTATTTAGGTAGATTGGGTGCAAGTCTGGATCAGCCAACTGACTCCATGTGGCCGCTGGGCTTACTTTGCTCAGGTCTGACCTAAATAGTAACCTACAGCTGACACATAAGTGCTTCACGTGAATACTAGGAAAAAGGTGTTAACATGTACTGGAAGGAGACTCCACACAGTAATTAACGCCTGAAAATTCTTCATTTATTTCAGTGCAACATGTTTCGGGTCACACTGAAGCACTGAAAGTAGTGAAGAATTTTTGCAGTTAATTTCTGTATGGAGTATAGTTAGTATAGTACAGTATAGTATAGTACAGTTTATAGTATAGTATAGTAGTATAGTAAGTATTTGAGGTTGAATAAAGACATACGTCCATCCAGTCCAACCCATCTAGCAATATCCTCATTTCCTGCCTAAGGGTTAGGCCACACTGCTGCGTTTTTTTTGCGTTTGCGCTTGCGTTTGTGATTGCGCTTGCGATTTTTCAAAATTATTGAAAATGCGGCAACGCAAAAAACGCGCGTTTTTCGATGCGATTGCGATTGCGTTTTGCGTTCTGCATTTTTAATCGCAATCGCATGCGTTTTCCTATACTTATTGAAGAAATCACAATCGCAAACGCAACGAAAATCGCACATGAAATCGCATGCTATTGCGTTTGCGTTTCAGTGTGGCCTAGCCCTAACTGTTAATCCAGAGGAAGGGCAAAAAAAGTCTCCTTCCTATTCAGTTTGATTGATTAAATTGCTCCTGGAACCAGGGCAGAGAGGGAGTTTAGACACAACGAAAGGGAGTTACCAGTTGGTACCTGCGGCTAGTGACACCCATTAAAACTCAGTGACTATACATTTAATGGAAAGATCAGCTACTCACTAGCATGTCCCTCACATACAGTGGTGCCTGTTCCCCAGATCTATGGCATAGTCAGACCTGCTTTTGCTTTTTTAACGCAAAAGCCCCGCCTTTTTAGAAGCGGCCAAAAATCCTATAACCTTGTTGTACGACGACCATTCCTTTGTGTTTGGGAATTGCAGTAGTCCTGCTTTCTGTGATTCTGTCTTTACACTCTACCCATGTAGCTCCTCTCTGTTTTACAAGCTGTTTCTTTTCGCTTTTATTCATATATCTTACCATAGCTTTTGTTTATCATCAAACACAACTCACTAGCACAGTATTATAAAGCCCCAAACACGATTACCAAAGCGTTCTCCTTATTTAGAGTCAGATCCGTCTGAGCTCTATGTACCCTTGTGCATTTACGAAAGCATAGAAAGTTATCCTCGTGATAGTTTGTGTCCTAACATTAGATTGTCCATATTAACCCCCAGCCTACACTACACCCATCATGTATGATTGTGGCCCAATTTCTCGAGATATAGATTGGCATGCACATGGTGTGGTCATATTATGATTTAATTTAACGTATTATAATCGTTTTTTTTTGGAACGTAACATTTTATTACCACCCACAGAGGACATGACAGAGCCCTCATTATGTACTGGTGAGTCATCTGAGCGGAGAGAGTAGAGGTATTGTATGTATATGCCTGCAAGGGAAAGTCCCACGTGCTACACAGCGCACATTCCAATAATCGACAGGGGGTAACCCTAACGTCCATGTTATGAAAGCTGCATAGCAACCAGCCCTCTACTGGATCTGCTAAAGGAGGCAACTAGTTGGTTGTTAGCATTGATAAAATAAGAGGGTCCATTCTCCGAGCACATGCATTGGATATTAATACTGGAACACTCAGTTTGTGGATCAGAAATAGAAAATTGACAATTGAAACCATGGAAACCCGAACCAGAAATATGAACCGACATGACAACACCCACGGGCACACGCAGGCCACCCAAAACGAGGACAAGAGTCTTAGCACAACTCTGCCCAGAAGTGCTGTTGAAACAACCGGATGGTGATCTCGGACTGGTTACCGATGTGACGGACAAATAATGCCCGCACGAAGCAAACCCTGGACAACGCCATGAATCAGTAAGTTATAAGGCAAATTTGCGCAGGGATATGAAGTAAGGATATCACTGTACTTCTCTTCTTTAGCGATATTCACTTGGGACTATGAATGCGTGACTGGTTCTTACTTTGTCTTGATGTGAGTTCTCCCCTCCTATTCTTGTTCTTACCAGGTGCAATACACACACTCATTTACATGACCTTTGGGATACAGCGTACAGGAAATGTTGGGATATAGCGTAGAGGAAATGCTGGGATACAGAATATGTTGGTATACAGCGTACAGGAAATGCTGGGATACAGCATACAGAATATGTTGGATACATACAGAATATGTTGGTATTACAGCGTACAGGAAATGCTGGGATACAGTATACAGAATATGTTCGTAAACAGCGTACAGGAAATGCTGGGATACAGCATACGAATATGTTGGTATACAGCGTACAGGAATGTGGAATGGAATACAGCGTACGGAAATGCTGGGATACAGCATACAGAATATGTTGGTATACAGCGTACAGGAAATACTGGGATACAGCATACAGAATATGTTGGTATACAGTGTACGGAAATGCTGGGAGGAACAAGATATGTTGGTATACAGCGTACAGGAAATGCTGGGATACAGTATACAGTATGTCGTATACAGCGTACAGGAAATGCTGGGATACAGCCACAGAATATGTTGGTATACAGCATACAGGAAATGCTGGAGGATACAGCGTACAGGAAAGTGGGGATGCAGCGTACAGGAAATGTTTGGATGCCGCGTACAGGAAATGCTGGGATGCAGCGTACAAGAAATGTTGGGATACAACGTACAGGAAATGTTGGGTTACAGGATACAGGAAATGTTTGGAAACAGCGTACAGGAAAGTTGGGATACAGCGTACAGGAAAGTTGGGTAAGCGTACAGGAAATGTTGGGATATAGCGTAGAGGAAATGTTGGGAAACCGCGTACAGGAAATATTAGCAAACAGTAGAGGAAATGTTGGGAAACAGCATACAGGAAATGCTGGGATACAGCATACAGGAAATGCTGGGATACAGCGTACAGAATGCTGGGATACAGCATACAGAATATGTTGGTATACAGCGTACAGGAAATGTTGGGAAACAGCATACAGGAAATCTGGGATACAGCGTACAGGAAATGCTGGATACAGCATACAGAATATGTTGGTATACAGTGTACAGGAAATGCTGGGATACAGTATACAGATATGTTCGTATACAGCGTACAGGAAAGCTGGGATACAGCATACAGAATATGTTGGTATACAGCGTACAGGAAATGCTGAGATACAGAATATGTTGGTATACAGCGTACAGAAAATGCTGAGATAAAGCGTACAGGAAATGTTGTGGGATACAGCATACAGGAAATGTTGGGAACAGCGTACAGGAAATGCTGGGATTCATAGATTTCAAATTTATGAAGGACTGCAGATCCCTTAATTAAAGCTGTATTTTAATGTGTTAGAATGCCTAGTTTATATTTATGAACATAATACATTATTCTTAGCAGACCATCTTCTGCTATGGCCTCCCTTTTGGCACATTTATTATGAAGAAGCTTCCCCAGGATGGCTGGATTTTCTTTGGCTCCTTCCATTTTAAGAAATGAGATGATGCTCAAAATCTGTCAGTTTGTTTCGGTAAAAATTACCCCAAACCAAAATGTGTGGAATATAAAGACATGTCATGCATACATTGACAGGTTCAGATCTGTAACTAGGGATGGACTAGAACTTGAACCCGAGTTCGATCTGAACTTTATGAGTTTTGACGAACTCGAACTGTTCAAACTAGTTCGTTTTTCCGGCTTGCGGCTGTATTTTCGATAATTAGCGTAAATTCGATAATTATCATACAGGGCGTTCACTAACCCTAGAATGTATCGTTCGCTAACCCTCGAAAGTATCGTTCCTTTCGGTAACTCTCGAATGTTAGGAACGTTTTTGCTAACCTCGAATGTGGGATCGTTTTCGCTAACCCTCAAATGTATCGTTGGCTAACCCTCGAAAGTATCGTTCGTTTTCGGTAATCCTTGAAGGTATCGTTCGGTAACCCTTGAATTGGCCGTAACCCTCGAATGTAGCTTGCGCCAAACCCGACAATTGCCCGCTTGTGTTCCACAAGTGTTTTTACAAGTTTTGGTGATAGTGACATGTTCCCCAGACCATTTCTCAGGTGCCACAGCCCTTAGAGCTAGTTTGCATTGTTGGTTTAGTTGTAAAACACCCACACTTTTCGGACTATCACTCTCCCATTGACTTGAATGGGTCAGTTTTTTGAACTTTCTCTGAAGTTCGAGGTCCGTGTCATGGTAATCGTGGGCCTGACCTGTGTATGGGCACAGGTCAGGTGAAACACCCATTTGATCAGGCATCATTAATGTTCCTCCAGGTTATCTGTTGTATTCAATTAGATCAACGGACTTGAAATGTAGTTCTTGAAGACGTTTCGCTAGTCATCCGACTGGCTTTCTCCATTCCTGACCCGAGGAATGGCTCTTCTGTGCTGGGCATACGTTGATGCAGTTGCTGTTTGGTTCCCCCACATACAAATCAGAGCATTCTTCACTGCACTGCACCGCATATATGATGTCGCTTTCTTGTGTTTTGGTATTGGGTCTTTTGGATGTACCAAGGCCCAGCACAGAAGAGCCAATTCCTCGGGTCAGGACTCAGCCGTGTATCTGCATCTTAAGGATAAAGGACATACCTTTGAAGATTGTAATGTTAACATACTGGCGAAGGAACGTGACTGGTTCAAGAGAGGTGTTAAGGAGGCCATTTATGTGAAAATAAAGAAACCAAGCCTAAATAGAGGTGGGGGGGTTCGACACACAACTGTCTGCCATGTACAATGCTGTTTTAACACTTACTCTGGGCGTTCCTATAACACCTCTTAGCCACTATCTAATCACACCCTTAACACCTGGCTGTGATATGCTAATTGGGATTTCCGGGTACATAATTGCCACAGATTCTTGTACAAGTCATTCTGAATTGAGAAGCCAGTCGGATGACTAGCGAAACGTCTTCAAGAACTACATTTCAAGTCCAGTTGATCTAATTGATACAACAGATATACCATGACCTGGATGAATGAGAACCTTCACAAGCATGTTCCTCCAGGTGGATCATCAATGAGGCCTGACAGTGGCCCATACATTAAACGATTTGGGACCTAATCACACCTTGTCACACATTGTGCGTCGAGGATGATACCGGAATAACGTGTTTTAGGTAGCTTTAGGTAGGTAATCTATTGAACACCATTGCAAGGTAATCTTCAACAAAACATATCTTCATGTTTACCCATGTTTACTCAAAACACTGATGAAACAATTACATACAATAGGAAGATCTGCACATCTGCAAAAAGTGGTACTAAAATTCAAAAAGGTAAAAATGTTCATTGAATTTGGATTTCATAGAAATTATGGCAAATAGTTAAAAAAAAAATTTTTTAGAAAGAAACGGCAAAACATAGAGCAAAGGTATAGTCATTTTACAGTATCTAGATTAAAGGCTGTTTATGAATAAATATCACGGATTTCAAATCCAAAGTCCAGTAAAGAGGTAAAGTAAACATTATAGAGTTATATTTTAGATAAGCACATGCATATAGAGTACAAAGGACCTGTCAGGCGATCAGCGGCAGCCTGGCAGATCAATGAAGACCCCGCCGCCGAATGCATACCCGCGCACGACCTAAACGGACGTTCAATGCTGATGCGAGCTGTAATTGGGTCGGTGAGGGCTTGGGGGTCTACTGAATATCGTACTGCACGCTTAAAGGAACACTAAACACATTAAAATGACTAAGTGATTCGTTTCTATATTCACAGGGAGGTGAGAACGCTTATTCTCACCTCCCTGTGATAATAGGACGATCGGGGGACCAGGAACCTTACCTTACCCGCCGCTCCACTCGCAGCCCGTCAGTCTCTGAACAGCTGTTCTGTCCCGACCGCGCGCCCTATCTTTTGAATTGGCGCGCATGCGCCTAAGATAGGGCGCATGGTCGGGACAGAGTGGCTGTCAGTGAGAATAAGCTTCTCACCCTCCCTGTGATAATAGAAACGAATGGCACTACGGTAGTCATTTTTAAAAAATATGGAGTTTACAGGTCCTTTAAAGGGTATCCCACCCATAAATAAATTGATGGAAGTTGGAAACGGGCTGGACCGGCGCAATATCTGTGATTGGCGGAGAGGCAGTCAATTACAGACGCGGCTGCCGGCAATGCAGAGTGCCGAGGGAATGAAGGAACGTAAGTTAATTTCTGCTGCTTGTTTTATAGGTAGGGCACCAAGCAGCCAAGTAGATCCAGAGGGAGGGGTCCCCTGCACATGCCAGTGTCCTCTTGGAGGACAGAGGGGAAGCAGGAACCGGATGACACAGACCGCTCCTACTCTTTACTTTCTGGGACTTTGCACAGGTACTGCAGGAGAACCATTTGGAACAGAGGTGTAAGGTACGGATTTTTTAACACCGCACAGTGGGGCCAGTAGTGGGATTATGAGTGTGGGGGTGGACTTGCCCTTTAAGATCCATTTCATCAGTTTTAATGAATCATATAACTATCTAATCATTTTTTTTAACACAATAAAAAAAATTCAATTAACCTGCCTGAGACAATCATATTATTTTTATTTCAGGTAGATTTGGGTGCAAGTCTGGATCAGCCAACTGACTCCATGTGGCCGCTGGGCTTACTTTGCTCAGGTCTGACCTAAATAGTAACCTCACAGTGACACATAAGTGCTTACGTGAATACTAGGAAAAAGGTGTTAACATGTACTGGAAGGAGACTCCACACAGTAATTAACGCCTGAAAATTCTTCATTTATTTCAGTGCAACATGTTTCGGGTCACACTGAAGCACTGAAAGTAGTGAAGAATTTTGTCAGTTAATTTCGTATGGAGTATAGTATAGTATAGTACGTTAGTATAGTACAGTATAGTATAGTATAGTACAGTATAGTTAGTATTGAGGTTGAATAAGACAACGTCCATCCAGTCCACCCATCTAGCAATATCCTCATTTCCTGCCTAAGGGTTAGGCCACACTGCTGGTTTTTTTTGCGTTTGCGCTTGCGTTTGTGATTGCGCTTGCGATTTTTCAAAATTATTGAAAATGCGGCAACGCAAAAAACGCGCGTTTTTCGATGCGATTGCGATTGCGTTTTGCGTTCTGCATTTTTAATCGCAATCGCATGCGTTTTCCTATACTTATTGAAGAAATCACAATCGCAAACGCAACGAAAATCGCACATAAATCGCATGCTATTGCGTTTGCGTTTCAGTGTGGCCTAGCCCTAATGTTAATCAGAGGAAGGGCAAAAAAAGTCTCCTTCCTATTCAGTTTGATTGATTAAATTGTCCTGGAACCAGGGCAGAGGGGAGTTCAGACACAACGAAAGGGATTACAGGTGTGGGATACACCTAACCTAGTGTTAACATTTACTGGAAGCATCCAGCTACTTCATTAGCATGTCCCTCACATCAAGTTGGGCCTGTTCCCCGTTCTATGGCATAGAACCTGTTTTGCTTTTTATTACAGGCTAGAAGGGAAAAAATCCATAGTAAATTGTTGCAGACCATTCCTTTGTGGTTTATTGCAGTTCCTGCTTTTGTGATCTGTTTTCCCTCTATGATTTTCTCTGTTTAAAGCTTGTTTTTTTTTTATTACATCATCTACTAGTTTTGTTATATAACCAAATCAATAGACAGTATTTATAAAGCCAAACGACCCAAAGGTTTCTCTATGTGAGATCATCTTGTCTGAGCAATGTCTTGTGCTAGAAATAGAAAGTCATTTTGATAGTGCTAAATCAGATTGTAAACCAGTTCCAACCAAGCTAGATGATTGTAGGCCTTTGAGAGAATTAGATTAGCATGCACAGGTGTGGTCATATATGATTTAATTTATTTATATAGTTTTTTGTAACTTATCACATTTTATTACACCCCAAAGGACAACAGAGTATTAGTTACTGGTGAGTCATCTGAGAGAGAGAGTATGTACTGTATATGCCTGCAAGGGAGTCCCAGTCTACACTGCACATTCCAATAACTGACAGGGGTAACTCTAACGTCATGTATGAAAGACCTGACTAGCAACCCAGCCCTCTACTGTAGATCTGCATAAGGAGCAGCACTAGTTGGTTTGTTAGCATTGAATAAAATAAGAGGGACTGAGCACATGAAGTGGGGAATTAACTACTGGAACTCAGTTTGTGGCATGAAATAGAAAATTGACAATGAAACATGGGAAAGAAAGCAAAAAGAAGACAACCCAGGGCACAGCAGCCACCCAAAAAGGAGGACAAGAGTCTTAGCAACTCTGCTCAGAAGGCTTTGAAAACGGTGATGGACTGGTACAGACTGTGGGAGGAAAATAATGCCCCGAGAGCAACCCTGGAAACAGCCATGAAATCAGTAAGTAATAAGCAAATTGTGCTCAGGGATATGAGTATGAGGATATCCTTACTTCTCTTTAGATATTCACTTGGACTATGAATGACTGGTGTCTTGTATTGATGTGAGTTCTCCACCTATTTGTTTATATGTGCATACCTCATTAACCTTCAATAGGTGGGTTTGAATTTCCAACATACCTTAGCTTCCTGTCTCCCAGTGAGTATGTTCTAAAATTCTGTGCCATCTGATGAATGTTTCCAAATATTAATCTGATTAAGTATGGCACCATTTGGCTATGACTACAAGAAAAGTACGGTAGTAATTTCCATTGTCATTTTCTGTTTCCCAAATGATTTTAGTCTGAAACCAGGTACCGATTGTTGATTTGTATGGAAACCTTTGGCTTAAATGGCCAAAAACCAAATTGGCAATCACATGAGATCCTACTGTAAATCTGCCCCACACATTACAGAATGTTCCTATAATGTACCGAATATCTTGTTAAACCATTTACATTTTCATCCTTTAAATCATATTTTCTGTAGGCTTAAAAAAAAGATTATCCATATATCAAAGCCTTTCTTTTGTAAAAAGAAAAGCTTGGGGGCAAGGGGGCCCGGAGCCAGGGTGACCCATCTTACTTTCCCTGTGACAGATACATCCTCTACAACCACTGTAGAAGAAGTAGGAAAGGGGGTGATTTCTAGTTACACCACTGCGATGGCTTTCTTAATTGAGAAGATTTATACAAGAAACTTTTGGCAATAAATACCCTGGAATGTGTCCCAATCAGCATTAACAGAAAGGTGATAGGGACCTCCCGAATGCAATGTTTTGATTGCATGTGGCTAAAGGATTCTAGAACTCTCCATGTCAGCAACTCCAACTGCCTCTAGAAACTCTCCAAGTCAATTAGTTCTTTTCATCTGTTGAGCTAAAAAAAACTTAAGCATAGTCTGCTTGTCTGCCCAGTCAGACAAGACAAAGTATGTAAATTGTTACTTGTTTTTTATGTTGTTTCCCTTGTGTGGGTATGTGTGCTTTTAGCCCCCGGTGTGGCTAGGTTGGACACCCCTGATCTAGCCCTACTTCCCAATATGTGCAATACGAACTAGTTAGAAAATTGCAATCCCTACCCACTCCTCTGATAGAATCATATGCTGCCTGGTTTAATAGCCAATAATTACACAGGATTCAAAGGCAGGATGAAAACAGTATCGTGATTAAACCCAAATGACCAAAAAATAGGGGGAGACGACAATCTACCTCAAATGGCTCCAAGGCTTTTAACTTTATTAGTAGACTGGATTAAACCTACTATATGGAGTTTATTCTTAGTCATCTGACATGCTCAGATGACATGGCCCAGTGCACAGGATGGGCCAGTGAAGGGAGTTACAATGGAGGCAGCTTGAAAAACGCCCCAAAGTCATAAACTCATAAATAGACTGTGTAACATTAAGGATAACTGTGGTCTCTGAACAAGTACAGGTTAAATAAGTGTCTGCAGTCTTTCCTTAAACACTTGCTGTGAATGTTCAATTTTCCTGTGACATCCCCTGACCCTCTGCTCCACCCCATTGCCCAAGGGAGAAGCATGTCTAAGACTTAGTGCTGGGGAAAACTGGAAGACCTGCACAGACATTTAAAAAAATTGACCGTTGAGAAGGGGAGCCTATTAATACAGCAAGAGGCTGCTCACATTACTACAGGCTGGTAACATTGCTGAAACAGGAAGGTTTCTTGCAGGAAGTAATATTGTCGAACCTTTCCAGCAATAACTTATTGTTATGCAAAAATTACCTCCACAAAGTCCAAAAATTAATTCTTTAAAGTTAATCTTTACTTATACTGTACATATTAAAACTTATAGGTGAGGGTTCAAGGTCAGCAGTGTATGTATGATAAAAAAAATAAAATATTGGACCATGGTGTAAGAGTTGCAGTGGATGCATAAAGCAAACATCTTGAACAAATTTTTTCTGTGCACACTATAGAACACATCCCACCCTGCCGAATCTGGTTTCCGGGCAGGGTGGGGAGAAGGGTGCGGGGTGGTTAGGGGCAGGCCACTGCGCGTGACGTAATTTATGCCAAAAGAGGCGTGGATAGGGGCGTAACGTAAATTATGTCACAAAGAGGCATGGCAAAGAAAAGTAGGCGTTCCGGAGGCGGAGATGCAGGTAAGTTCAGTGTTGCGGGAGTTTGGGGTCTTCACGCAGAGGTGCGGGAGACCACCCCAAAATCTGGTAGACTCCCAGGAGGGGTGGGATGCCAGTAATGTGGATATGGTTTAGAAACAAAACAACTAAATTAGTTTCATATCAATAAGCTCCTGAACTGGATAAAATACATCCTTGGGGAACTATGTTTAGTTTTGTCCAGGCCATTGTTTCTAATGTTCTCTTATTTTTTCATGTCTGGAAACATACCTCTGGATTGGATTGTAATGTATTTCTAATATTCAAAAAGGGTAGCCGTTAACAGCCTGGTAATTACAGATCTGTGAGTTTAACTCCAGTGATGGGAAAATAATGGGAAGTTTGATATAGGAATATATTCTAGAGTATGTTTTAAGGACTAACCTTAAAGTATGCTTCTGAAGGTTCTCATTCATCCAGGTCATGGTATATCTGTTGTATTCAATTAGATCAACTGGACTTGAAGTTTAGTTCTTGAAGACGTTTCGCTAGTCATCCGACTGGCTTTCTCAATTCAGAATGACTTGTACAAGAATCTGTGGAATTATGTACCCTGGAAAATCCCAGTTAGCATATCACAGCCAGGTGTTAAGGGCGTGATTGGATAGTGGCTAAGAGGGTTATAGGAACGCCCAGAGTAAGGTGTCAAAACAGCATTGTACGTGGCAGACAGTTGGTATCGACCCCCCCCACCTCTGTTAGAAGAATGCTCTGATTTGTATGTGGGGGAGACCACACAGCCGCACTGCCTCCCCGACCCCCCCGG
>JAACNH010007046.1:0-15841 GCA_019447015.1 Hymenochirus boettgeri | reverse complement strand
CCAGTTTCCCCTTTTATTCCACTATTAATATAATAATAACTGTGGGTTACCTTCTGTAATAAGAAGGCTCTACTTCATTTTATACCCTGTGGGGAGCTTTTAGCACCTTTATACAAACCTCTCCATAACTTGTCAAGCTAATCAGAATCCTACCAATACCAAGTATGACCCTAGCATGTTATTCTGGATCCTGTATAGAGTCTCAGGATGACCAGTGGCGCTGATCGCTTCTCGGCCTTTTGGCTAAGATCAAGTGTAGTATCTGTTTCTTATCAGCTGGGAACGGCAGGGGCATTCCTATGCTGGGGGGGTGTCCTCCTAGTACTACTGATGGGGCAGGTCTGCACACTACACGCTATTGATCGAAGCCTAAAGCTGGAAGCGTCACTTCCCTGTCTTTCGGAATAAGACTAGGCGAAGTACCTCCCCCGAAGTTAGTTCCAGGTCGAGTGAGGGACCCTAGGTATGGGTGAGTCAACATGTCCATGGTAGGCCAGTACGGGGAGCTACGAACCAGGTCGAAGCCTTGAGGCAGGGGGTGTGAAAGTCGGGCTTCCCATAGCACTACTGTGACAGGGAGCACGTGTGTATAGCACTCCTTCACTTTCCTGCCATAGCTGCGGCTATGGCGAACAATTTTTTATCCCCGACCGAAAGGTTGGGGCCTATTTGGCCCACTCCCCTTATTAATTGTGCACTAGGCACCTTTATTTATTTAACTGGCACTATTCAGTGCACTTTTTGTTTTTTGTTTGTGTGTTTCACGTATTGTGGCGGGATTGCCTGGGTCCTTTTGGGACCTTCAGGCTCTCCCATGTGAACCCCCCCTGGAAGCTTCCTGGTGGCAGCTGGGAGCAGAAAGGGAGGGTAAGTATGGTGGTTCCTGACGCCTACCGGCTGATGGGACCAATGTAGCCTCCTCCTAGCCCTACGGCTTAACAGCTATGGGCATAAGGGGGAGGCAGAGGGATCCCGATCCACTTGCACGTTTGTTGCACTGTGGTGACGATCACAGAAAGCACGTAACCCCGAGCTTTCAAAAGAAAAAAAAAAAGTGGCGCTGATCGCTTCTCGGCCTTTTGGCTAAGATCAAGTGTAGTATCTGTTCTTATCAGTAGGAAAAGGGGATGTCCTTCACTGGCCTGGGGACGAACCCCCCAGTACGAAAGTAGGAACGGGTCTGCACACTACGCTTGGTCGAGGTCATGGGCCGAGGGGTGGCTTGGAAGCCCGGTTTTCCCTGTGCACTTTATGTTCACTGGTTCACGGTGGTTTTACTCCTTGCACTCCTGGTTCCCCGTTAAAAGGGGACCGTAATTTTTTTGCCTTTGCCGGATGAGGCTTAGGCCCTAGGGGCGCACCCCATTAATTTGCCTGGATGAATTGGCACCCTTATTTTTGCACTATGCACTTATCCCACCTCCCCACTAAATTTTTGTTTTTCGTTTGTTTGGTCACGTATGTAGTGGGACAGGCTGGTCCTCGGACCTTCAGCTTTCCCAATTGTACCCTCCCTGAGGACTTCCTGTGGCAGCTGGGAGTTGAGGGGGGGGTAGTATTGGTGGGCCTCCCATAGCCTTACGGCGCCGGGAAGCCCTAAGTCCCCTCTGTGGTGGGTCCAGTTGCGGCTGGACACCGGGAGGGAAGAATGTCCTAACTACCACTAGAGCACTTGTGTTGTTCACTTGTGGTGTGAGGCACGAAAGCACGTACCGGGCTTTCATAAAAAAAAAAAAATCTGTTCTTACAAAGAAAAGGGGCTGCCTCTGGTCACTGGCGGTCAGCCCCCCAGTAATGTAAGGGCAGGTCTGCACCTACACATATCCGACCAAGCAAGCACCACTTCCCTGTCTTTTGGAATAAGACTGTGTGAAGCATCCATCCTGGCCATGCATGGTTGAGAGGGGGGTGTACGTCCCAAGCACCCTCCAAGCTCCCGCCTGGACTGAGATGATGCGGAGCCTGGTCGAAGCCTTGAGGCAGGGGAGTGTGAAAGCTCGGGCTTCCCTCCACACTACTGTGCACTGGGAGCACGTGTGTATAGCACTCCATCACTTTCCTGCCATAGCTTCGGCTATGGCGGAAAAATTTTTATACCTCAGGCCGAAGGCCTGGGCCTGT
The DNA here is from genome assembly GCA_019447015.1 of Hymenochirus boettgeri. Taxonomy (NCBI): domain Eukaryota; kingdom Metazoa; phylum Chordata; class Amphibia; order Anura; family Pipidae; genus Hymenochirus; species Hymenochirus boettgeri. The sequence goes on along the minus strand of JAACNH010007046.1, from coordinate 13,720 downwards.
AATTGGGTCACTTTTTATTAAATTCACCCCTTCCCCTATTTATTGAACACATAGCACTTAAACACTTAGCACTTTCTTTCTGTTTTTCGTTTGTTGTGTTCACGTATTGTGGCGGGATTGCCTGGGTCCTTTTTAGGATCTTCAGGCTCTTCCCATGTGAGCCCCCCCTGGAAGCTTCCTGGTGGCAGCTGGGACAGAAAGGGAGGGCAAGTATGGTGGTTCCTGATGCCTACCGCTGATGGACCATGTAGCCTCCTCCTAGCCCTACGGCTTACAGCTATGGGCATAAGGGGGAGGCAGATGGATCCCGATCCACTTGCACGTTTGTTGCACTGTGGTGACGATCACAGAAAGCACGTACCCCGGGCTTTCAATACAAGTGGCGCTGATCGCTTCTCGGCCTTTTGGCTAAGATCAAGTGTAGTATCTTTTCTTATCAGAGGCTGGTTGAGAGGGAGGGCATCCCTGTCCCACACCAGGGATGTCTTTCCCAAGCTCCCGCCTGGTAATGGATGGGTCTGCACGCTACGCTTGTCGAGGTCTGGGCCGAGGAGTGTCTTGGAAGCCCGGCTATCCCTTTGTACTATTGAGCACTGGGAGCACTGGTTTTACTCCTCGCACATCCTGTTCCCCGTTAAAGGGGACCGGATAATTTTTTTGCCTTTGCCGGATGAGGCTTAGGCCCTATTGGCGCACCCCATTAATTTGCCTGGATGAATTGGCACCCTTATTTATTGCACTATGCACTTATCCCCACTCCCCACTAAATTTTTTGTTTTCGTTTGTTGGTCACGTTGTAGTGGGACAGGCTGGGTCCTCGGACCTTCAGCTTTCCCAATTGTACCCTCCCTGAGGACTTCCTGGTGGCAGCTGGGAGTTGAGGGGGGGGTAGTATTGTGGGCCTCCCATGCCTTATGGCGCCGGGAAGCCCTAAGATCCCCTCTGTGGTGGTCCAGTTGCGGCTGGACAACCGGAGGGAAGAATGTCCTAACTACCACTAGAGCCCTTGTGTGTTCACTTGTGGTGTGAGCACGAAAGCCGTACCGGGCTTTCAAAAAAAAAAAAAAAAAAAGTGGCGCTGATCGCTTCTCGCCTTTTGGCTAAGATCAATGTAGTATCTGTTCTTACAAGAAAAGGGGCTGCCTCTTGGTCACTGGCGGTCAGTCCCCCAGTAATGTAAGGGCAGGTCTGCACACTGCACTATGATCGACAAAACAGAAGCACCACTTCCCTGTCTTTCGGAATAAGACTGTGTGAAGCATCCAATCCTGGCCAGCGCATGGTGAGAGGGGGGTAGCAATGCACCCTCCAAGCCCTCCGCCTGGTACTGAGATGATGCGGAGCCTGGTCGAACCTTGAGGCAGGGAGTGCGAAGCTCGGGCTTCCCTCCACACTACTGTGCACTGGGAGCATGTGTGTATAGCACTCCCATCACTTCCTGCCATAGCTTAGGCTATGGCGGAAAATTTTTTATACCTCAGGCCGAAAGGCCTGGGCCTTTAATTAGGTCACCTTTCATTAAATTCACCTCCTCCCCTATTTATTAACACTTAGCACTTAGAAACACATAGCTTATTTTGTGTTTTTTGTTTGGTTTGTCACGTATTGTGGCGGATTGCCTGGGTTCTTTTTAGGACCTTCAGGTCTTTCCCATGTGAACCCCCCCGGAAGCTTCCTGGTGGCAGCTGGGAGCAGAAAGGGAGGGCGAGTATGGTGGTTCCTGACGCCTACCGGCTGAAGGACCTCAGTTGTCTCCCTCTAGCCCTACGGCTTAACAGCTTGGGCATAAGAGGGAGTCAATGGATCCCGATCCACTTGCACGTTTGTTGCACTTTGGTGACAATCACAGAAAGCACGTACCCCGAGCTTTCAATAAAAAAGTGGCGCTGATCGCTTCCAGCCTTTGGCTAAATCAAGTGTAGTATCTGTTCTTATCAGTTGGAACGGGGGATACCTCTATGCCGGGAGGCGGACCCCCTAGTACAGCTGTAAGAATGGGTCTGCACACTACACATTTTATCAAAGCATTAAGCTGGAAGCGTCACTTCCCTATCTCTTGGAATAAGACTGGGTGAAGTATCCACTCTGGCCAGTGCATGGTTGAGAGGGGATGGGCTTCCCGAAGGGCCCACCTCCCAAGCTCCCGCCTGGTTTTGAGTGGATATGGAGCCTGGTCGAAGCCTTGGGGCAGAGGGTGTGAAAGCTCGGGCATCCCTTTGCACTACTGTCACTGGGAGCACGTGTTTTAGCACTTCCCTCCTTTCCTGCCATAGCTTCGGCTATGCGGAAAAATTTTTGTTCCCTGACCGAAAGGTCGGGCCTAATTTGGCCGCACATTTATCAATTGTACACTAGGCACACACTATTTATTTACTGGCACTTTCACGTGCACTTTTTGTTTTGTGTTGTGTGTTCACGTATTGTGGCGGGATTGCCTGGGCCCTTTTTGGGGCCTTCAGGTTTTTCCCATCCGAACCCCCCCTGGAAGCTTCCGGTGGCAGCTGGGAGCAGAAAGGGAGGGCGATTATGGTGGTTCCTGACGCCTACCGGCTGATGGGACCAATGTAGCCTCCTCCTAGCCCTACGGCTTAACAGCTATGGGCATAAGGGGGAGGCAGATGGATCCCGATCCACTTGCAGGTTTGCTGCACTGTGGTGACGATCACAAGAAAGCACGCTTACCCGAGCTTTCAATAAAAAAGTGGCGCTGATCGCTTCTCGGCCTTTTGGCTAAGATCAAGTGTAATATCTGTTCTTATATAGAAAGGGGCTCCCTCTGGTCACTGGCGGTCAGCTCCCTAGTATGTAAGGGCAGTCTGCACACTACACTATGATCCGACAAAAGCAGAAGCACCACTTCCTGTCTTTTGGATAAGACTGCGTGAAGCATCCAATCCTGGCCAGTGCATGGTTGAGAGGGGGTGTCTCAGCACCCCCCAAGCTCCCGCCTGGTACTGAGATGATGGGAGCCTGGTCGAAGCCTTGAGGGCGGGAGTGCGAAAGCTCGGGCTTCCCTCCAGCACTGCTGTGCACTGGGAGCATGTGTGTATAGCACTCCCATCACTTTCCTGCCATAGCTTCGGCTATGGCGGAAAAATTTTTATAACCTCGGGCCGAAAGGCCTGGGCCTTTATTGTCACTTTTTATTAAATTCACCACCCCTCCCCTATTTTAACACTAGCACTTAGAAACACGTAGCACTTATTTTGTGTTTTTCGTTTGGTTTGTATCACGTATGTGGTGGGATTGCCTGGGTTCTTTTTAGGACCTTCAGGTTTTTCCCATGTGAACCCCCCTGGAAGCTTCCTGGTGGCAGCTGGGAGTAGAAAGGGAGGGCAAGTATGGTGGTTCCTGATGCCACCGCTGAAGGGACCTCAGTTGTCTCCCTCTAGCCCTATGGCTTAACAGCTATGGGCATAAGAGGGAGTCAGATGGATCCCGATCCACTTGCACGCTTGTTGCACTGTGGTGACGATCACAGAAAGCACGTACCACCCCGAGCTTTCGATAAAAAAAAAAAAAAGTGGCGCTGATCAGATTGAATTGCACATTGTGGCAGGATTGCCTGGATCTGTTTTCAGATCTGCAGGTTAATACCATTGAGTCTGCTTTGTGTGAGAGCTCTGCCAGGATAGATGATTGTTGTCACAGCAACAGTGGCTACAGCCTGCAGTGCTTCTGACAGACCGATAATGTGGTCCCATAGGGAACTGCATGATTGGCTGTGATTTACTTGCTGACCTGTTTGTCTGATACGGGCAACTAAACTCGGTCGCAGCTGTCCGCCCCACACCATCAGATGTTTCCAGCCGGCTGATCCATGGCACTATTGGTTGGTTACTGGTGTTTACCCAGCCTTAAGGTTCGTACACACGTGCGATCGCGGGTGCTAACCCGTGACACACGATGTGTATGAACAGCCGATAATCGTGCTATGTATGGGCACTTTATTGCTAAAATGGCTGTTCTGTTGATACACGTCATAATTATCGGCCGAAACAGACGTTCGTACACATCGTGCATCGGCACCCCCGCGATCGCACGTATGTACAAACCTTTAGACTCATGGATTATACTGCCAGGTAGTTGGTATTTAGAAGTAAGTGCAAATATGGTAAAGTTTTTGACTCTAACAGGGAGATTCACCCAGAGGCAAAAGCTCTCTGGGCAAATCTCTCGTATTGGGATTTACCAGAGGCTGTGCGATTTTGGGTGAATCTTACCCCACACATAAGTATTTAAGGCCAGCTATTAGCTGGTGTTAAATACTTACCCATAAAGAGGCACGCAACCTCTGGTAAATTACTTTGCAATGGCCGCACGAGTGCCTCTTCCGGTATTCGCGCTGCCGCCGCAAAAAGCGAGCATTAACGTTGCGCCAACTGACCCATATAATGCTTCTCTAATCCATAGTCTAATAGCTATGGATGGAAGGGAATGGAAGATGGTTTAATGTCTGTAAGTCGGAAAATGTCTTTATTCCAGGATGTTGAAAACTACATTTTCTAGAAATCTGTGCAGTCAGGGAATGCTGGGAGTTGTTAAGAAGAAACTAACTGCAAAAAAGAGAATGCTGGGATTTGTAGTTTTCAAACATGTGAAAGGTCACAAGCTTAGGCTGTTATTAGATCTAGACAGATCCTTAGCTACAGGATATTAAGGAAAAGGTTTCTTCAAACAGAGAATGCTTGGAATTGTGGTTTTCAAAAACGTCAAAGGTCACAAGTTAAACACGCCTGTTCTATACCATTAGGCTGTATTATATCTAGACACACACCTTTGCCACAGGTTATAAATAAGATACTTTGCACGTCCCCACCAATTTCTTTAAGTAAGTAATATGTGTTTATATGTTAAATTATTAGGCCAATGCTCTTATAATAACATGAGACTGTGAGGTACCGTCTGTTATAAGAAGGCTCTATTTTATTATATACTCTGTGGGCTTTTAGCTCCTCTATCCACACCCTCTCCCTAACATGTATATTCATCAGTATTTGGCTACCAAGTCCACCCCATAGTGACTGTAATCTGGAACTTGTTGTGGTAATTACTAATAAGTATGAACCTTGCACGTTAATCAGGATACTGTATAGGATTTAAGATGACAATACATATATCCGTTTTTAGTTACCCAACCAAGCACTCCTGCGATATTAGATCGATTCTGCCGGAACCGCCTTTCCCATTCTTCTATGCCACCGACAGGCGGTTCTTGCAGGATCGGTCTAATGTTGCGGAGCGCTCGGTCAGGAAAGTAAAATCGGATATATCTATGGGCTCTTTTGATTGCCCATAGGTGCTGTTTAGATTGCCTGGGTCTGTTTCAGACCTGCAGGTTTATTCCAATAGACCCTCTATATTCTTGCTGGCAGTAGTATAGGTAAGGGAGGATATAAGTGTGTGTTGTTCATTTAATATGATGTGATTGCTTGGGTCTTTTTCAGGACCTTCAATTTTATTAGGGCACCCCTGGATGTTTCCTGGTGGTTCCTGTGAGCACTGCATCACACATAGCAAAACATACACACATAATTTCCACTGTGCACCAACGGGCACACTTTTGCTAATATATATATATAAATATAATATTAATATATATATATATATATATATATAATCCCTCTCCCTCATATCCCTCATCCCTCATTTTATATAAAAATATTTTCCATTTTTGTGGAGATTGCATTGAGTTTTAGAGTGTACTTGTAGGTGGGGGTGGCTAAAATAATATTATACATTATATAACACTTTATATAGGTTAAAGTGTAATTGTAATGTAGAGGTTAACATTAATTAGTTATTATATGTTCTAAATAAGATATATAAGTGTGTAACAGTGTGTAAATGGCATTGAAATACAAATAAAAAAGTACTTAAATACTAATCTCCCACGTTTGAATGGACTGGTCAAAATGGGAGCTATAGACACACCTGTCAAATTTATTCAATTGTGCATGGGAAAATAAAAGGAAGTTTGCTGTAATTTCCTTACTGTCCTTATTATCCAATAGGTGTGGGCTTCTGGTAGCTGCTGTAGCACTATAGCCAATGAAAAGAAAGTTCAGTGTTTACATCACATCCGGATGCAATCATGCTTTACAATAACATCCTTAGCTTTGCATTGTGGTAGAGACTTAGTGAGCATGTGCGAGTTAATGGCCAATCAAAACAAAGTTTGCTTTCCCAGTAAGTGTAGATGACATCCGGCTGTTATGCATTGTGGGAGAGAGTGTCAGGATGCTTTAGAGTTATATCCTGCTGTATTGCATTGTGGGAGAAAGCTTCACATCCTGATGCAATGTGTAGTGGGAGCAGGTGGTGTGGCCAAACAGCCCTCTTTACTGAAGACTTTTCTTTCTCCTACAGGCTACTTTACTAAGGATCCCTTTGTTCACAAGTGTTTGGCTGCTTCCCTGAATTTGAGCCGTTTTATTTAATTATACAAGAGAGAGTTATCGAAATTATATGTCACAAAATATATTTTGGAGGTCTCCTGAATTAGTATCATTAGGAAAAAACGCATCTAATACATAATAATTACACTACAAAAATAACAGCATTATTACTTAAAATATGTCATTCTTAATAGGACTAATATGGAGGGCCTTGTAGTGGCGGGTAGCTTACACATATATTTTAATCAATATATGTAACTAACACTCCAGCAATAAACTATATAAAATTACCTCTAAAAACCCACTGTGCACCAACGGGCACACTTTGCTAGTATATATATATCTATATATATTATAGATATATATATATATATATATATAAAAATAGAGGAACATTGCATTGTATGCACATAGGCATAATTACCCATACAAACATAAGCATTCTCTTTCTCCAGTTAAAACACCCAGAGATTTTTTACTCCATGGATACCCCATGTCTTCTGCTCAGAAACCTTCATTAGCAAACATAGTTGCAGAACAGTAATCCATTGAAACCAATTATTTGCTTTCATTGATCTAAACTAATGGCTGATTAGTTGCTATGGGTTACAGTACAAATAACCCAAATTTTCTACAGTAGGAGTGTCATTATTTATTGTAAAATGAAATAACAATGGTAAAGGTTAATTACAAAGGAAGTATGATGTGACCCTGAAATCTAACTGAAATCTAAAGGTAGTTTGGAGATTATTATGTACAACTAACAACAATTGTATTATGCCAACTACAACATCAAGTATTAAATACCAAGTACCAGTATGCAGTACTGAAAAAAAAGAGACTAATATAATAAGAAAATACAAGCTTTTGCCTGTTAATCTGCAGCACTTTATCAGATGTGTTTTTTACTACTGCAGTAAATACACAGCCACAGGATAGTTTTGCCTAATATATCAACCAGTAGTTTACAGCTGAAATTGAAGACACATGGGACGATCAATCGTGCATCTTCTGACAAATGCATGATCAGCCATGATTTACTTACATGTTTCGACCACAACACAATTAATGAAGAATTATTATGAGGTTGTCAGTCGCCGTTCACCTGGTACTCCGCTCGTGGCGTTCTTATGCAGGGCGTACATGTGTTCGGAGCCGTCTCCAGAGCGCATAGCCTGTGTCTGTCTCTATCTCTTGCCTGTGTTGGATCCGGTGTGAGTGGGTGTGGGTCGTTAGTTATTATTATATTATTATTACATTATTGTGGATTTATATAGCGCCAACATCTTTCATATCTCTTTCGTATTACATTTACATTCATACATACACATCAGACCTGACCCAAGAGCTTACAATCAAGCACATTTATTTCCACATACAACCTATCAGTATGTTTTTATGATTGTGGGGAAACCGGAGTGCTCACAGGAAACCCACGCAAGCACGGGAATATACAAACTCCAAGGGTGGATTCGAAATCAGGACATCATTGCTAGCCACTGACCCACCGTGCTGCTATGTGTGTTTGTTATGTTTTACCTGCTTTACTTTGAATCAGCCTATTACTTTCCTCATTCCTCCTCATGGCAATTATTCTAATTAAACTGTCTTCTGACCCTCACCTCTATGCCCTTTATAGCCTGTGGTTTACCCTTGCTTTGTTGTGATCTTGTCTAGCTTATTCTTTGTACGCGATCTCTGCCTGTTAATCCGTTTACGATTGTTTGCCGCCTGTAACGACCTCTTTTCTAACTCTGACCTCGATTTTGCCTACCCTTCCATACATTGCCTCACTGATTGACCTACTGTGCTCTCACCTCTTGCTTCGTCCATGACTCCACTCCTGCCTTCTGATTTGTGTACCACGCTTTTGTCCAGCCCCTTAGCTAGTTGTGCCCTGTTAGCCTAGTGTGCTCCTGGTTTTCTCATGTATCCTGGCCTCAGCTCAGATACCCTAAGTTCAGGGGGCAACCAATCCCAGGTAGGTGCTACAAGCCTCCTGGCAACATGGGCTTGTCTATTGGTGAAGAGGGTAGGGTTAGATCAGGGTATCTGTGCTGAGGTATACACGGGAATCCAATTGCCATGATAACCTGGCCGATTTGATCAAAAAATTCAACCTGACTTAGATAGCATGTGATTGCTTGCTACAGTTTAGTAGCACAGGTTGTTAAGTGGCTACCAATGATTAGCAAAGTGCTCCTCCTGGGTGCAGAATTTTAGTGATTCCTAGTTTTCAAGTACGCGAAAGGCATAATGGACAACTCTATTGCAGTGAATTACCAGTCCTAGGAATTATTAGGTAGCAGAATTCTGGTACATTTTCTGACAGTCCTTCGTCCTGACCGGCCCCAAGTGTCAAACGTCGGTCATAACTAAGGATCCCAACCTGTGTACCTTTGTCCACCCTCAAATACTTTTTTTATATGTTGTAGTGGTCCCTATCCCACCCCAAACGCTATGTTTATTTGATAAAAAAAAATGATCCTAACATTACTTACTTTCCTTCATTCCCTTGGCATTGTAATTCTGTGATCGCTGAGAGACAGCCAATCACGGAAGCAGCTGCATGCATTACAGAATGCCGTGGGAATGAAGGAAAGTAAGTATGTTCGGTTTTTTTTTTTTTTTCAAATAAACATAGTGGGTTGGGGTGAGATAGGGGCCACTACATTACTGCAAAGGGGTTAAGAGTTAGGGAAGGGAACAAACGGGATCTAGAGGGAGGGAGGGGAGGGTGCTTCATTGGCATGTCAGAATTCTCCCGGAGGAGAGGTAAAAGGCAGAAAAATTTTGGGACACACCAGGCTCCTGCTCTTTGCTTTTGGGACTTTGCACAGTCATTGCAGGGCAGCCATTTGGAGCAGGATGTAAGGTAAGGTTTATCAACACTACACAGTGGGGCCAGTATCGTTTAAATTATAGTTTTGGGGATGGACATGCCCTTAATATTTGCTGTGTTTGTTTGTACTCTTGATGGAGTACACATTTGCAATCAGTTAGCTTATGAAATCGCATGCAGTGCATGTCAATGTGGATGGCCATATTCCATGTGAATGCGCTTTGGTTGTGACTATTGCATTGTCGCAGCGTAATTGAGTGTGAAATGTGTGCCGATGCGTGCATGCTTTTCAATCTTGTTGACATCTGATCCGACATAGTGGTGGCCTCAGCCTAAAAGCATAGAATTTCACAATTACATTTGGACATTCTTGGTTGCAATTTTAACTTTCCCGTTTTGTGTCATACGCAACACACAGTAATGGTGCATTGAAGATCTGTATTTACACAACCATGCTAGAGTCACATGGCAATGTGTGAGGATGTAATGCACTAATCTCAACCCAAACACATAATTCCTAATTTTTATACAAGATGTGATAACACTCCCTGGACACTTTCAGCTTATTCATAATAAGAAATGCAAAAATTTGCATGTGCTATTAATTTGCATTAACCATCAGATGTTTTCTGTTTATTAGTCTACTACACTTAGAAAACATTTGGTGGTTGCGGCAGATTACTGCCAGGGCAATACTTTGCATCTCCTATTAATAAACTATTTATCTTTATGTTTGGAGGAGACACCATGGAATTTTTTACATAATAGTGATTAAATAAATCTTCCATTAATGACAAAACTTATTTCCGGCTAGAAAATCCCGAATGACTTACCGTATATACTCGAGTGTAAGATAAGGTTTTAGGCTATAAATAGCCTAAAAATTGAACCTTGACTATACTCGAGTCACTTACCTGACCAGCTGCCCGCAAGCATCCACTCTTCTGTGCGTTGATGTCAATACGAGTAGTGACGTCAGGTGTCAGGAGTCAGTGGAATGCGAGCCATGGAGCCGTTACAATTACTGAGTGGGATATCATTTAAGGCACTGAAACTTTTAAAGCAATACAGAATTAGGAGGATTTATCAATTTTTTAGATTGCCTTTCTATTCTGTATTTTTAGTGGCTTTAGTTGCCCTTTAAATAATAGCAGAATTCCATACAGTAGTCCCATACATAATGCCAGACTGGATTTGCCTATTACTGTATGGAACTATATATGTGATTCTCCTGTCCATTTATAGGCAACTAAAGACTCAAACAATATAGAATCAGAAGGCATGGTGGTCAATTTCTACCCTCGACTTATACTTGGGGCAATCATGTTTACTCATTTTTCAGGTAAAAATAGGTACCTTGACTTATACCGGATTGACTTAATTTTTGAGTATATACATAATCCCACCTCAGATATTTTTTATAGTGATTATTTAATTGGTCTGAACTATTTTTTATTATTATTATTTTGGATTTATCAGCGCCAACACTTTCTGTGCACTTTACAATAACATGTATACATTCACATCAGGCCCTGCCCCGAAGAGCTTACAATCTAAGCACATTTATTTGATACATACACCTATCAGTATTTCTTTATGATTGTGGGGGAAACCCACGCAAGCACAGAGAGAACATACAAACCCTTGCAGATGTGTCCAAGGATGGAATCGAACTCAGAACTCAGCGCTGCAAGGCATCAGCTAACCACTGAGTCACCGTGCTGCCGACTATAAAAATACATTTTGTATAATTTATCTAGGGATGCAGTGCTCACTATTAAATCTGTTTTCCAGTGAATAGGCAGGGAGAGTGATCCGATTCCGCCTCCCTTTCAAAGTGGTCATGTATGCAGGAGGATTGTTACTGAAAAACACCAGCAGATAATGCTGGATAGTGCTGGCCAAAATTTTGCACTGTGTGTTATTAATGCACCTTATTACAAGCCTGGGCTTCAGACATGAGGTCCAATCATATATAAAATGCAACTATACAAAGCCTACGGTACTTGCAGGGAATAAACTGCTGGCTCCTACCCTAAATACTAATAATATAAAACGTTTGGTGTGACTTTATGATGGGTTGTGGCGGCTGCCAGTATCTCAAAAGACTCTATAATGGAAAGTTTTATGCCAGCTAATAGATGGGCTTTATGGTCACACAAAAAGTTTCAGTGTATCACAATGCAGAAGGAACAGCACTCTTCCTATTACGTTGGAGGTGTGATTGCCCCTCACACCATCAGACTGTACTGAGAAAGAAGCAAAGAGGCAGTGACCAGTGTCAGCTCCACTAAGCAGCCTAACAAAGCCAATGAATGATACATCCCCCAGCAGAGGGTTATCAGACTAGTGACTGGAGGACATTGTTAATTTAACTATTTTAGTGCGATGAGACTGATTTGCATTTTTTCAGCCTGTTGTATATTTTAGGCTATTTTCAACAACAAGGTATTGCAGCCTTTCCTGTGCAGATCCAGGTGTTTGGGCACAGAATAACACTACGTATAGCATTTTGTCAGTGTTGACGGCTCAATAAAGGCTGGTAAATACCATGAACCTGTGAAAAAACATGCTGCTCATGTGAAACTAGATAGTAGTCGAGCTGACCTAGAGGAGAAAAAAGTATAAATCCTGCCGCTGTTTACATAACAGTTCTGGCAAGGGGGAGCATAGGCCGTTTTAAGGAAGAATTACAGGTTCCCAGAATGCCCATCTGCTGACTTATTGTTTTTCTGCCATTCTGACACCTTCAATTCATCAGAAAAACCAAGGGGTGTCAGTCTGAATGAGATTAAAACAATGGGAGCAAGATGCAGACATGAACAGCAAGTGTTAATTGTTTGGGAACAGGTGTGAAAGCAATGATATAGTCATGGCAGAGGCCACAAATTGCACAAATGAAAACTTTTCATCCTAATGCTTATTGCCCTCGTACCAGTATTAGCATTAACTGGATTGCACAGCGTTATTGCACGCGATGTGTGTGCGCGATTCTTGTGGGTTTTGCGCACGTGTTTTTGCCTTTTTGTGGTATGGAAACGCATGCGTTAACGCACCAAAAATGATGAACGCATGTGTTACCAAAACATGAACGGACGCGCAATCGCATGCGCATCGAAATCGCGGGAATTTCCACGTTCCCGCGATTTCCATTTTAACGGAGAATCTCGGGCGGAATTGTGCGATTGCGATTGTCTATCCGTAGCGGATAGACAAATGTTTACATTTTGAGATATAAATACATGTCTATTCTTTATTATATTGTGGATTTATATGGTGTGCCAACATCATCTGTGGGGCTTTATAATTACATGAATACATTTACATCAGGCCCTGAAGAGCTTACAATCTAGGCATATTTATTTGAAACATACACCTACTATTATGTCTTTATGATTATGGGGGAAACCGGATTGCCCAGAGGAAACCCACGCAAGCACGGGGAGAACATACAAACTCCTTGCAGATCCTTCCCATCACTGGCAAGAGGAAATTCCCAGAATTAATTTCACACATACCAACAACACCTCTAATGCAATTAATATGTTTCAGATTCAATATCTAAAGAAATAAGGGACTGGTCAACGAAAAAATGGTACAGAGATGGTTAGAGAGAATTATAATTATGGTATAAATCCTTATGACAATCACTCAGCTGCGTCACTGAGTGACCTCCTGTCTTCTACTACTGCCTTTCCCAGTTCAGTTCATTATACTCACAGGAATGCGTCCCTCAATTACGAAGCCCTGTTTATTGTTGACAGGCGATGTTGGTCTTTCCTTCTCTTTTAAATGGGAACGTAATTAATTATTATACACTAAAACATTCTATTTAAATGACTAATAGAAGCATGGGAGAGACAGTGGTAGAATAGGGGGAGAGTATATCTTGTTTTTTTTGTTTTTTTTTTGTCTGGCCTTATGTATTATAAGAAATAAACACTACCTTATGTTTATAAAGAAATATATACTACCTACAGTGTAATATACAGGTTTACTTCACCTCGGAGTTCCTTGCCCTCTTAAAAGGACACGACCTGCTGCCTCATGCTTCTAATATGCTCCCTGGGCGTAATATCCTTGAGTTACAATGTAGGTAGCGTAGTATTCCTTATATAAAGTATAGGGAGAAGTTTTTTGTGACTGCCATACTTCCTACAATTGCAGCTGAGCTGGCTCTCTATAACTTAGTAAGGAAGCCGGACAGGAAGGAGGGAATTTTTTGTCCGAAACAACCATTCCCGATGCTGAACATTCGTCGGCGTAAGAAATGATTATTTCGTCCATACGCCCTTTACCAATAAAGGGACAATTCCGACATTACCAACAGGATTGGACCTTTATCGGGAATGTTTGTACCCGGATCAGTCAAGTGTTTGATAATTGTGGACCTTTATTTGCCCTTTCATTTAGAGTTTGAGAAAGGAATTAAGACTATGAAGTATATCCAACCAGTTTTAACAGGTTTTCAGGGAAATCA
>JAACNH010007045.1:0-15843 GCA_019447015.1 Hymenochirus boettgeri | reverse complement strand
ATGATATTCCCAGTCAGTATTCCTTAGTGTAGGTACAATGGGTGGACACCATGATATTCCCAGTCAGTATTCCTTAGTGTAGGTACAATGGGTGGACACCATGATATTCCCAGTCAGTATTCCTTAGTGTAGGTACAATGGGTGGACGGCATGGTTTCCCAGTCATATTTCCTTAGTGTAGTACATGGGTGGACGGCGATATATTCCCGTCAGTATTCCATTAGTGTAGGTACAATGGGTGGACGGCCATGGTATTCCCCAGTCAGTATTCCTTAGTGTAGGTACAATGGGGTGACGGCATGATATTTCCCAGTCAGTATTCCTTAGTGTAGGTACAATGGGTGGACGGCATGATATTCCCAGTCAGTATTCCTTAGTGTAGCACAATGGGTAAGGCATGGTATCCACGTCGTATTCCTCTAGTGGTAGGTACAAATGGGTGACGGCATGTATTCCAGTCAGTATTCCTTAGTGTAGTACAATGGGTGGACTGCATGATTTCCCAGTCAGTATTCCATTAGTGTATGTTACAATGGTGGACGGCAATGGTATTCCCAGTCAGTATTCCTTAGTGTAGGGGTAACATGGGGACGGCTCGTATTCCCCAGTCGTATTTCCTTAGTGTAGGTACAATGAGTGGACGGCATGTATTCCGTCGTATTCCTTAGTGTAGGTACATGGGTAGACGGCATGTATTCCCAGTCAGTATTCCTTAGTGTAGGTACAACTGAGGTGGATGCATGATATTCCCGTCAGTATTCCTTAGTGTAGGTACAATGGTGGACGCATGATATTCCCAGTCAGTATTCCTTAGTGTAGGTACAGGTGGACGTCATGATTATTTCCCGTCAGTATTCCTTAGTTGTAGGTACAATGGGTGGGACAGGCATGATATTCCCTGTCAGTATTCCTTAGTGTTAGGTACAATGGTGGACAGCATGATATTCCCAGTCATATTCCTTAGTGTTAGGTACAATGGGTGACTGAATGATATTCCCAGTCAGTATTCCTTACTGTAGGTACAATGGTGGCTGCATGATATTCCCAGTCAGTAATTCCTTATGTATGTACAATTTGGTGGACTGCATGATTCCCATTCAGTATTCCTTACTGTAGGTACAATGGGTGGACTGCATGATATTCCCATTCAGTATTCCTTATGTATGTACAATGTGTGGACGTCATGATATTCCCAGTCTATTCCCATGTGTAGGTACAATCGGTGGAACGGCATGTATTCCCAGGTCGATAATCAATAACACCATTAGTGGTATGATGTATTACAATCAGGGGTAGCTTGACCTACTGTGGAATTGTAAGAAACATCACAAGACAGTCGACTCGCCTTGATCTCTTTACAGGTTTTAGCTTATCGACAGTCTAAAAGCGTGTGGACCTCTCATCAGAATGAATAGTGACTATGTCCCCGCCCCTTTCTACTTCAATACAGATCTAAGAAATATTATATTAACATCATTTTTTTGGTAGAAAATAAAATAATTAGGATTTAGTCTTCATTGAAAGCAGAGCTATGCACACAGAGTTGAAAATGGTTCTGTTTTTATCAGTGGCGGAAACCTGCTCCCAATATCCTCAATACTCTTCCATTTCTGCACTGAGAAACATTTTATCATAATTAGCAAGGGGCTCAACTGAAGATTTAAAAGCCTGTTAACAAAGCCTACGGCTTCCCACACATATGTGTGGCTCTGACTGACAGTGCAATTCCAACCAGATGGGATCTTTGCTATAATAATATGATTGATGTGATAGTCCATGCTTATCTCACCCCTGCCCTTTGGTATTATTATTTTTATTGTTCTCAATGTGCTCTGCACCGATTTGTTAAACAGAGCAAAGTAACATTGTGTTTGTTCAGGAAATAACCTGCTCGCAAATAGCACCTATGTCTTTGGGCATGGCAAGTAACATTGTTCGGGGAAGTAACATCTCGCATACAGCACCTATGGCTTTGGGCATGCAAAGTAACATTGTGTTTGTTCGGGGAATAACCTGCTCGCATACAGCACTATGCTTGGGCATGCAAAGTAACATTGTTTGTTCGGGAAATAACCTGCTCGCATACAGCACCAATGGCTTTGGGCATGCAAAGTAACGTGTTTGTTCGGGAGAATACCTGCTCGCATACGCACCATGACTTTGGGCATGCAAGTAATGTTTGTTCGGGAATAACCTGCTCACAAATAGCACCTATGGCTTTGGGCATGCAATAACATTGTTTGTTCGGGAAATAACCTGCTCGCATACAGCACCTATGGCTTTGGGCATGCAAAGTAACATGTGTGTTTGTTCGGAAATAACTTGCTGCAACAGCACCTATTGCTTTGGGCATGCAAAGTAGCATTGTTTATTCGGAAATAACCTGCTCGCAAACAGCACCTATGGCTTTGGGCATGCCAAAGTAACATTGGCCTCATGTACCCGCAGTCGCTGGGCAAATATATGGAGTTAAGTCGTGCAAACTAGTTTGCTACCCGTTAGCGCATATTTAGCTCCATATTAGTGTCGGGCGTGCGTGCGTTAAGCAAGAATCACCCACGCATCCGACCTCGCGCATTTAATATCGCGTTTGGGCTAGTTTTAGCGCAGGATTTTTATGCCAGCAAATAAGCGGCGTTAAAATCTCGCAGTGGATAAATCCCTTACTGGGATTTACCCACATTCGCAAACGATATTAAATCGTGGAAGGAGCAATTTACCCAAGCGATAGTGGCTCTGGGTAAATGAGCCCCATTGTGTTTGTTTAGAAAATAACATGCTCGCAAACAGCACCTATGGCTTTGGGCATGCAAAGTAACATTGTGTTTTTTTAGGAAATAGCTGCTGCAAATAGCACCTATGGATTGGGCATGCAAAGTAACCATGTGTTTTGTTTGGGAAATACCTGCTCCAAACAGCACCTATGGCTTTGGCATGCAAAGTACATTGTGTTTATTTGGAAAATACCCTGCTCGCAGACAGCACCTATGGCTTTGGGCATGCAAAGTAACATTGTGTTTATTTGGGAAATAACCTGCTCGCAACAGCACCTATGCTTTGGCATGCAAAGTACATTGTTTTTATTTGGAAATACCCTGCGCGCAAACAGCACCTATGGCTTTGGGCATGCAAAGTAACATTGGTGTTTATTGTGGAAATACCCTGCTCGCAGACAGCACTATGGCTTTGGGCATGCAAAGTAACATTGGTGTTATTTGAGAAATAACCTGCTCACAAACAGCACCTATTGCTTGGGGCATCAAAGTATTTGTGTTGTTTGGGAAATAACCTGCTCTAATCAGCACCTATGGCTTTGGGCATGCGAAGTTTTATTTGATTCATGCAGAATACCCACAACAATCCGTTCGTATGATATTTGGATATTCCAAAATTGTAATCACTACATCTGCAGTTGCGCTTTTTTTTTTTTTTTTTAATTATCCCTAGGGATATGTTGTACAACTACGAGAATGGTTAACCAAAACTTGTTTACATTTGCAACTAAAATTACACTATACAATGAATAGAAGGGGCTTTAGCTGTGATTGTGTTCTTCATTGAAAATCTACAACACAAAACGAGACTTTGCATTGCCATTCTTTTTTTGAGAATAACTAAAGTACTGTATTAGAAATACAGGCAAGGGGGTTTCCCATAAGGTCCTTTCTACTAGGGAAGGTTAACAAGGATTCATTCATTAAAAGAAAACGTTATTCTAAATAAAAAAGATGGATGCACTAATTCACCCTGCTATGAACGAAATGTTACAGATTGTACTATGCATTAAACGGGAGGTTATATTTATATATATATATATAATACTGGGGTTACCCTCGACGTGGTTGGAAGGCTTTTCATTCATGTGTCACAGTAATATATACTAAAACCCCTTTGTTTATAAAGTAATGGCCATGTGCAGATAATATGATATTGTATGGGGCCTAGGAATGTGCATTGATTATCTTTTCTATGAGTATGCCAGTGTGCAGATAATATGATATGTATGGGCCTAGGAATGGGTGCTTGATTCTCTTTTTCTATGTTTATAAGTATGCCAGTGTGCAGATAATATGATATTGTATGGGCCTAGGAATGTGCATTGATTATCTTTTTCTATGTTTATAAAGTATGCCAGTGTGCAGATAATATGATATTGTATGGGGCCCAGGATGAGCATTGATTATCTTTTCTATGTTTATAAGTATGCCAGTGTGTGCAATAATATGATATTGTATGGGGCCTAGGAATGTGGCATTGATTATCTTTTCTATGTTAATAGTATGCAGTGTGCAGATAATATGAATATTGTATGGGCTAGAATGTGCTTGATTATCTTTTCTATGTTTATAAAGTATGCCAGTGGTGGCAGATAATATATATTGTATGGGGCCTAGGAATGTGCATTGATTATCTTTCCTTTTTATAAAGTTGCCAGTGTGCAGATATATGATATGTTGGGGCCTAGGAATGTGCATTTAATATATTTCTATGTTTATAAAGTATGCCACGTGTGGCAATATGATATGTGGTGGGCCCATGTGTGCATTGATTATCTTTTCTATGTTTATAAAGTATGCCAGTGTGCATATATATGATATTGTAGGGGCTAGAGAGGGCCTAGGCATGTGCATTGATTATCTTTTCTATGTTTTATAAAGGTATGCCAGTGTGCAGATAATATGATTTTTATGGGGCCTAGGAATGTGCATTGAATTCTTTTCTATTGTATAAAGTATGCCAGGTGTGCGATAATATGATATTGTAGGGGCCTAGGAATGTGCATTGATTATCTTTTCTATGTTTATAAAGTTGGCATGTGCAGATAATATGATAGTGTATGGGGCCTAGGAATGTGCATTGATTATCTTTTCTATTGTTTAATATGTATGCCAGTGTGCAGATAATATGATATTGTATGGGGCCTAGGAATGTGATTGGATTATCTTTTCTATGTTTATAAAGTATGCCAGTGTGCAGATATATGATATTTATGGGGCCTAGGAATGTGCATTGATTATCTTTTCTATGTTTATAAAGTATGTCATGTGGCAGTAATATTGATTTGTATGGGGCCTAGAATGTGTATTGATTATCTTTTCTATGTTTATAATGTATGCCAGTGTGCAGATAATATTGATATTGTATGGGGCCAGGAATGTGCATTGATATCTTTTCTATGTTTATAAGTATTGGCCAGTGTGCAGATAATATTATATTGTATGGACCTAGGAATGTGTATTGATTATCTTTTCTATGTTTATAAAGTATGGCAGTGTGCAGATATATGATATTGTATGGGACCTAGGAATTGCATTGATTATCTTTTCTATGTTTATAATGTATGCCAGTGTGCAGTAATTGATATTGTATGGGACCTAGGAATGTTGCATTGATTACTTTTCTATGTTTAATATGTATTGCCAGTGTGTCAGATATATGATATTGTATGGGACTAGGAATGTGCATTGATTATCTTTTTCCTATGTTTCATAAAGTATGCCAGTGTGCAGATCTAGATATTGTATAGGGGGCCTAGGAATGTGCCTTGATTATCTTTTCTATGTTATATATATATAAATATATATAATTCTATATATATATATCCATCAAATACAAGGATATGCAGCTCAAACCTTTATTCTAAATTACTTTCAGGTGGTGGTGCAAAGGAGGACTGGCAATTTTTTTTGTGTGTAATGTATATGTATATATATATTTTATTTATTTATAAAACGGTCGCCATTTGTTAAAGGGATAGTTACCACTAGTAACCTTATATTAAAGGGCCATGTCCACCCTAAAACAATAAATGGTCACTACTTGTCAGTGACCCACACTGATATATTCAGCACATTTTTAGATGTAATATAACCAGATATTTAAGGGTTATTATTGTCCCATTCTGGCAGGTAGCTGACTAAGCCCTCCCCCCCATGCCTCAATGGACATGCCGTTTAAGGGAAACCGCAGTAGCTACAAATGAACACAACACCCCTTTGGTGTTTTGCTGAGACCCAATGGGCCCCATCTACGTCCGGCCCGCCTCGTGTGAAGTTTTTTTTGTAGAATTACAGGGATGGATGATGATCGGGGTAATGAAAGGCAAATGGATTTCTTTAGGGGCTGCGTTAAATAGCTAATAAAATCCAATTGCTTTCCTTCCCTCCATCTTTCTATCATTATCTTCAATCTATCGTTCAATTCCTTTCTCTCTCGCCAACGGAAAATAAAAAAGGGGGAAACTTTTGTTTCGGATTTTAAGCATTTCCATTTCCCCTCCCCACCCGCGTGGTTTTATTTAGCTGGGGAGGGCCCTTAGTCTCCCCTCCCTCCCTGCTATGACACGCAGTCATTTTCTATTTTATTATGTATCAGTACCTTGGACGGGCACATATTGCCTGTATAGCATGCTCATCACACACAGTAGAGTAGACAGTAGAGACAGTTACCACAGCACCAGGGGCCTGTGTATTAACCCTTTCACGGGGGGTTTTTTACTGTTGTCTAACTGTGGAAGAGAAACTTGCAGCATTCAAGGTGTTGTTGGTGAACTACAACTCCCATAATCTTCGGTTTATTAAAACAAATAATGTATTAGTATTTACGCCTTACCTGGGCGGCGCTCGGCCCCTACACCACAGTAGTAAGGCGGTAAGATTAGCGCACATCTTAACATAACCTTTGCGTAACATAGGTACGCCGCGCTATTTTTTTAAAAAATTTATAGCATTGGGCCAATTTCTCCTGCTCTTGTATTCAATTTTAAATTCTTTTAGCAGAGAATGCTAGGAATTGCAGTTTCCCTATATAACAAAGCGGTGATGAACAGGAGGTGAGCGACTTGTGTTTAGTGACTTTATGGAATATTTTATAATTTAGGGTGCTGTTATCTGACCTTTAATCAGGGTTCCCCTACCATGAAGCAAACTGAAACCTATGTTCAGGGCGCACCCCTATGGAACATCAAAAGGCGGCAGTTTTGTCCTGCAATACTGAATTTCACAACAGTCCACCATCAGTGTAAGTCAGCCCTCCATTCCACCAATCAGTATTAGTCAGCCCGCCACCCCCCCCCACAGCCACGCCTATGTTCCCCCTGATGAAGCCCACACCCACTTCACGTGCTCCACCCCATTTAATATGTTCAGGTGCAAAACCCTAGGGCCTGGCAAACTACAGTCCCAGCATTCCCTGCGGCAATACTGGATTGTCCTTCGGCATAACTGGATTGTAGGGTCAGGCTGGAAAAAATGAACAAGAAAACCAAAATCCACAGATCTCTCTTTACGAATGCGAGAAATCTATGCGAAATATTTATTACAGTCTAAACCGTGATTACATGCTTATGCAAATGCGGCAGGACTTTGGTGGTGAATTCCGAATCTAATTGCTGTGGTGTTGCTCATTTTTGTTATAGTCTCTTTGCAGGACTTGTAATTTCCTGGTACTTATTGTGTTACCTGTACCCCCCCTGTTTTAAACCTGTTACTGTAGCTTTAAACACTTTCCGTTTCATGTTTAAACGTGCGTAGGACACGCCCACTGTGCGCTAATCACCTGAAACGTATTAACATTCCCGGAGCTGTGGGCAAACTGATATACGGGTGCACAGTGAAGCTATGGGTAAAGAGTACGATTGCCCCCCCATTGTACGTTTGGAATCAAAACCTTCTTTCCAATTAGAGATTTTTAAAAAAAAATAAAAACCATGTTCCATGTAGACAGGAAGGTCAGAGATCATTTCACTACCCGCTGAGCAATTACGAACTTTCCTTCAACGCGGGCGTCTTTTCAATTATCCCTTTTGCGGAGTGAAACGTAAAAATAGAGAGAATAATTGTTCCAATTGCAATAAATACTCTCCCCAATGCAAACGCTCTCTGTTTTGTGTACGGATGGTGGAATGTGCTCGGCTACTGGCGTTTGCTTTGATTGCATATTAAATCCACTGTTTTCTTTGGGATCCCCAAATAAAACAGCCCAATATCACAGTCTTCTCTAATAATCAGTTTAAATATAAACAGATTTCCAAAACAAAGTGAAAAATGTTGTGTTGTTCCAATATCTGGCTGATACTCACACAAGGGCAATGGCATTTATGTGTTTATTTTCACATAGAGATTGACTTACTATGCATAAAACGTATGTGGGGTGCAGTAATCCAGAACCAATCACAAACGTTCTTTCATTATTCTATCTGCTCTTGAATTGATGAAGCTATCTGTGATTGGTCTTTGTCTTACACCATTTCTAGAATTTGCCTCTTGAGTTACACTTTGTGCTTGAAATTTTACCATTTGTTACGAACATTTTATGACGATAGCAAGGAGAGACTGTACTAGAAAACGTTTTTACACATCCACGTGACAAACCCTGTTTGTATTTATTTTTCTAAATAAGCTGCCAAAATTTCTAGCTGCTGAAATTTAGCATGCGAGGAAGAACTAAATTGGATATAATTACAATGTAATATTAGAGCAACACAATGCAACTGATTTTACGCATGAAAGCTGAATTGGTTGATACAAATCAATTGTATGTGGAAGCAAAGGAGACTAATAACGGAGATTTTGCCGCAGATATCTCAATGGTAGACTGTGTATAGGAAGCCTGGACAGATTGTCTTGATTGGCCCAACCAGAGTATTTGGTTAGTGAAGCGACTGTTGATTTTGGCTACTTAACACCTGGGAAATTCTGGCACTTCGCCCCTGCTCTGTATCGGGGAGCTGGTGACAATGCCGTAATTTGTATTGTTTATTCGCGCCACAACATAGATGAATTATAAGAATGAGGAGCAGATTCTATAGTGGTAATACTAGGGCTACCCATAGCTTGGGTATAGTCTACAAATTGCCCTCCAGCTGTTAATGAATAAGGATGATAGGTGGAATTCCAACAGCGGAACCCGGAAACCCAGGTTTGGGTCTAAACGCCCTACTTCTAAAATGCAAGGTGGCTGTTCCATCATTTATTGATGTTTGGTTTCTGCATAAAAATGGTTGAACTCGATTGGACTTCCAACCCAAAATAACTATCTAGGGAACTTTGCCTTACAACTAAATAGCTATAAGTTGTACAAAGGTTGAACGTCCTACCATAGATAAGATCCTAGATTAGATCTCAGTGGTTACAAAATGACATATCTCACACCCCTTACTAATGGCAGAGTCCAGGGTAACCCAATCAGATGGAATTCAAGGCAGCAAAGGATTATTCTATTTTTTTTCTTCTTACATTACATAAAGAGTGAAGCCATCATAGATCTAAGTGATGAGGATTAGAAAGGACCCTTCTCCTTACTCGGAATAAAGTCACGATTTAAGGCCTTGGCCGTCTTCCAAATATCCCCGTGCGATCGACTGCAAGAAATGCATTTAGGAACAAAAAAGAATTGCAAAAGTTAGTTTGAACGGCCTCATGGAACAAGATGGTAATACTTAATGGTAAGTTGTGGCTGGCACTAAATATGCTTTCAATGGGTGATAATCAGGGTAACCTGTGTCTGTGGGGGGGAGGTGAATAAGGAATATTAACGCTCCATCATCGAGTTAGATTTGCTATTGGAGCAGGCAGTTTTGATACATAACTAGCTCTGTTAAGAACCTACATCTATCAGGTAGATTAACCCACAGCCGCACATGCTCTGGGCATATATCCTAAAAGATCCCCCCGTGTGGTGTCTGTAAGACCCCCTAAAGTATAAACAAAAAACCTTTAAACCTGGAATCTTTGGGCATTTTAAAACTTTTGAATCTTGTTGAGCTTTTACCTGCTCTGTCCGTACACACGTAGAATGTTATAATGGTTTTAATTGGGACGATGGCACCGTCCCGGTTTTTAATGAGTAATTCTTTTTGTCAATAATCATTTGGCATAACTAGAATTTATAAAGAGTTTTATTCGTTTAATAATCACACTTATAATTCTCAAATGTTCTAGTAAAATGTAAATATTTAAACAAGAGCGGTTGACATTCCGAGAGATTCGCCCGCAGCCAAAGGCTGAAATCAGGGGTGTTCCTAGGATTTTTTGACACCTGAAACAAACTTTTAAATGACGCCTATTGGTAAGCAGGGCGGTGTGTGAAGGAGCAAGGGAGGCAGGGCTTCATCAGGAACATGAGGGCGTGGCTTGAAGAAGTGGGTGTGGTGGGCTGACTAACACTGACTGGTGGACTCGAGGCAACTTAACACTGATTGGTGGCTGAAGGGCTAACTTAACACTGATTGGTGGACTGAGGGGCTTGACTTAACACTGATTGTGGTAGACTGGTTGCTGAATACAGTATTGATGGAAAGATTTTTTTTTTTAAACTGCCACCTTTTAAGTGTTCTGCAGGGTGCGCCCTGAGCAAATGTTTCAGTTTGCTTCATGGTAGGGGCACACTTGGCTGAAATACAGAGAACATAAATAAAGCGTCTACTCACAGGCGCAGTCAGCCTGGACAATACGGTGATGGCTCCGAGTCATTTCTTTCATTTTCAATCAGAACATCGAACCTTTACTGGCGTCAGGGAGTTTTGTTAAACTTCCACTGTGGACTTTTATTTTCCACATAAGAAAGAGCAAAACACAATGACATTCAGGGAGATTCAATAAAATCTCTTATCGTTAAAAATGGTGCTATTTTGCCCCAACCAATCAGATCTTGTTTAACATTTGAAGCTAACATCTGATTGGTTGGGGCAAACTTGCACCGTTTTAACGATAAGAACTTTTATTGAATAACCTGAATGTCATTGTGTTTTTGCTTTTCTTATGTGGAAAATAAAAGTCCACAGTGGAAGTTTACAAACCCCCTGACGCCAGTAAAGTTCGCGTTCTGATTGAAATGAAAGAATGACCGGAGCCATCACCGTATTGTCCAGG
This sequence comes from Hymenochirus boettgeri, assembly GCA_019447015.1. NCBI lineage: Eukaryota > Metazoa > Chordata > Amphibia > Anura > Pipidae > Hymenochirus > Hymenochirus boettgeri. The sequence continues at coordinate 4,972 of JAACNH010007045.1, read as the reverse complement.
CTACTGCGGCCTTGTGAGTAGACGCTTTAATCTCCCTGCGGACTTTACTTTCTTATCAAAATAATAAAATAAAAGGCGACAATGAAAAGAGAAAAAACCGTGACCCCTCCGATGACTTTCTCCCAAAAAACGGACAAAGAAGAAAGATTCCGACACATAAAAGGGGAACTTTACTTCGTCGCAGAAAAAAAAAATGCCTTTTCCTTGCACAAAAAACACTGTTTTGCGAAGAGTTTTCAAAATGAATTCTGGTCGTTTCATGATCTGTGGTCTCTCACCATGAGTTTTGTCTTGTCGCGGAGAGATTTTTGTCGACAAAAAGGGGGGAGGGGTGTTGTGTAGCGATGGCCCATTTCGCGCGGATCCGAACCCGGATCCGCGGCGGATTTACTTTCGTTCGCGAACAGGGCGGATATGCAGATTTTCCGGTTTGTTCCCGCCTTCCGAACTTTTACCCGCGCTTTCGAAAATTTTCTAAATTACGAGGATTTCTCGTATTTTCGAAAATACGGAAAATATGAGAAATCCTCGTAAATTAAAAATTTCGCGGATTTTTTCACATTTTTTGGACGGAGCAAGACACATTTTCGGGTCCGTATTTTCAAAAAATCCTCGTATTTTCGAAGAACAGATTTTGCGAACGTTCATTTTAATAGGTTTTAATGGGGTCCTCTCTGTCGGATTTTCGAATTTTCAAATTTTTTCGAAAATTCGCAGATCCTCAAGACGGACCGGATTTTGCGAAGTTCGGGCATCTCTAGTGTTGTGTAGTTCTCACTGCACAATACGGAATCTGGAAATGTCATTCCAAATTGAACTTAAAAAGAAACTCCCTCTCGATTAATAAAAAAGAACCCACCTCTGCTTTTTTTCTTTTGGAAAATTAAAGGGTAAGTTTGTCCCAAACGAAAAAGTGACCTCCCTCCCAACTATAACACAGCAATAGTTAGAAAAATAAAAGATGTCAGACTAGTCAATAATATGGGGGGCTGAGTGAATATATTGTATGGGGGTCTCCTATCCCACCCTCAAATATTCATGCATATAGAGTTGTGCCAAGCAGTTCCCTATTTGCCCCGCCGCCAAAAACGTTAAAACGCTGCGAAACGTTTATCTATTATTTATCCTTTAGTCTGTCGTCCGAACCAACGGTCCTGATTGCTAAGAATCGTTACCGTACAACAAAACAGCAATAAAACTCCACCAAAGCAACATAACCCAGTTGTAATAAATCGATTAGAAATGGAGACTCATTCCCTCGTATACACATTATACTAAAAGTTCAATGTAAGTTCATTCTAAGCCCAATCTCTCCTTTATTGTGCTGTATATATCGAGCTGATTCCGAGCCAAGCTGAGATATTAATGCACGGACGCCGATTACTTTCCCTTCTAATTTACCGTGTCTGTCTGCGGACAAATACCGATGAATGTTGTGTAACGTAGTTACGCTTTCTGTGCCGGTAATTTAAATATGAACAAAATGGCTGCCTTCCATTTCCTAGATTTATAAATACCTACTTACAATTATATTAAATGGACACTACTGTTAACGTTATGGTATGGCCAATATACAGTCGGTATTATCCTTTACCGTTAATGAGGGTCAGTGATACTTATGACTTTGGTTTTTTGTGATTGGCTCTATTTTTTGTTGTGTGAGGGTTTAAAGGGAAACCATAAAGCTAAAACATTCTAAGCAGAAGACTGCCACGCCCCCTATATGGAACGGATAGATCCAATAATTTGAGCAGATTGACCAACTTCGATCATATTAGGGAACGTGACTACAAACCCGTACCTGGCTTGGCATTGCATATAAATTGGACGTGTTATAATAATATAGACATATAATAAACAAAGATATTTCATGCCACAATGACAAGGCAAAAAAAAATATTCCAAAACTTACCTGTAAAACCCACAAACCCCATTTATCTTAATGACAAAACAGAACAAACAAAAAATAAAACAAATTAGCGTAGCGTCTTGGCAGAATAAAATCGGGGTGGGGGGGGGGACACACACAATGAAACCAGGAGGGTTTTTTTTGAATGATCAATTCCTTGTGAGGCTTATTAATTACACAGCAGCAAACCTCCTATTCTTCTCTTTCCTGCACAGGATCTTTCAAATTCTGATCCCTGATTACAGGCAACATCACTTACAAAATGTTATTTGTCAAGCAGAGAGAGATTGTAGGTACCTTTATAGGTATTAACCCTTTAATGCCCACACCACACCAGGGCAATCAAGACATCATATTACTCTCCAGAAACCGATAAAATAACCTGTACAAATTCAACTATTTAGGCAAATGCAACTTTCTGTATTAAGAAATTCTAGGGTAATTCTCGGTAGGTAAATACAACAGGGAATTCAATAAAAGTTCTTATCATTAAAATGGTGCTAATTTTTCCCCAACCAATCAGATCTTATTTAACATTTGAAAGCTAACATCTGATTGGTTGGGGAAAATTAGCAATGAGTGTGTTGTAAAGTTCATGCTAACTGGTGTTATAAAGAATGGCGTGGCTTTAAGAACAGGTTTGCAGCAGCTTAAGGGTTTCGCAAAAGACACCTACGCAGCTGCCACAAGGCATATATATATAGATATTGCAATTTTTTTACTGGGAAGCTTATCACAGTGTTTAAAGTCCCCACAGAAGTTTAACACCAATCACAAAGCTACTGGTATATCACAATGTAAGTGGAGCGAAAGTGGCTCCCAGTGCATCCCCCTACTTTTTTTCTTTTTTTTTTTAAAATATGATCGAATATAGATACTATCACATTTATAACGTTAAATCCGAACGTCTCCCTATAACGTCTGGAATTAGGACTTTGTATATTATTGGGATCTGCACTTTTTTTCCCAGCATTCAGTGTCTAAATGAATCCCGCACTGCCATTCTATCAAACCTAAACTGTCAGCCCTGCGAATGTTTAACTAGTTCTGACGGATGAAATGCCTTTATTTTTATTTAAAGGAAGAACCATTTTTATTGTAGTTTCTCTTGCTTGAAACATAAAATGCTTTATTCCATTGCCGTCTGTAACAGTTGCAGGTTGTTAAATTGTCTGACAGCCGAGTGAAAAAAAAAAACTTTGACTCTTTCTTTGGCCTAATTGGCTGAAAATCCGCACCATCAGCTGCCACCGTCTTCGCTTCCATAGAAAAATAAAGGCAAAGTTTCCAACATGAGATTGTTTTAATGCCGATAGAAAGTTTTCAAGTATTTAACCTTAATTATTTACATAAAACATGACCAAGTTCTCTTGTAGTTTCCTTCTTTTATTTGTTTTTAACCAAACTGAAGAAGTGGGAAGTTTAATGGAACGAAATCTGGTTCGGTGGAGGTTTTAATAAAAAATAAAACTCTCCTGTCCTGTGGTGAGCCCTGTTAATTTATGGAAACCCAGTAAGAGAAGCTGGGAAATGATTGCTATTGTGCGTATTAAGCCCACAAAGGACAGCTAACATAAACGGTATAAAATCATTTCTTGCATACAGTTCCGTTTTTGGAAGGTGATGCCGTTTTTCGTTTGTGTATTGAAAAGATGGTATGTGCTGTCACTCTTATCATTTTGTGACATTTAGCCACTAGAGGGTGCTGTTTCTGTAAAGACAATTCATTTGATTTAAAGTCCCATTGTGGTGATAAGCATTTTGGCAGTTCTTGCTCTTCGCTGCTCTATTGTGTTTTTTGGTTGGGGAGAGCGTTGTTCTTAAAAGAGCGTGGTATTAGTACTACTGTATAACTAGCATATAGTAAACATGGCAGTTCTTCTTAACAGCAATAATAACAGTGCCCCTAGAGCCATAATATAGACGGTTCTTGTATTTTTTGTTGTCTTCATAGTACACATGAGATAATTGTCAGTGGGATTTTTCAATGAACTACCATTGTATTGTGTGTGGCAGGCTCTTACCAATATTGATTTGAATGTGTCCGGGATGACAGATATGGATTACGATCAAATGGGCCCTAAGCAGGGCTGTTATTTGGGAGCCCATGTTTATATTTGTGTTTACTATAGCTGGAGCTGCCCCAAATGTTTAATGGACCCTACACAGTGCCGAGGCTTCCTTGTTTATAATCCTGCTCTGCCTGTCGTCCACAAAAACAATGTCCGTAAGTCGTGCCTAGTTCTTACATGCTTATGTTTCCATCTCACATACTCCTGGTTGGCATTCAGACAGGCTGCTTGGCCATTACCTATCAACCTGTCTGGACAGACATCCTTACGTAATTGTCTTTGGAATGATTATCTCACGTGTGTTTCTGGATACCCACATGACAATATTTTGGTCTTATATTTCAAATACTTCAAACCCTCTGATCTAAAATATAATTAACCCTATTTCTTTTTCCATGATCAGTTATTGCAGATTATCCTGCGTCCCAAAACTTTAGTTTGTGATTGTTAAGCTCTTCAGGGCAGGGCTTGTAAATGTATACATGTAATTGTAAAGCGATGCGGAAGATGTTGGCGCTCTATAAATCCATAATAAATAATATTTCCCTCATATTGCCTCATGACGAATTTCTGTAAATGATGTATTGAAATAAACCCACTTTTAAGCATATTAGTAAAAACACACAGAAACTTATGGGGACACAAACTCTGTTTTTTCTTTCTTATTGCTAGTGAATGATAATTGTTCTGTATCAATCATTGGCCTGTTTCATCCTTTACACATTCATTATTGAAATTAATTTAAACTAACACCACCACTAATTCAATTTATATGAGTTAGAACACCAGGCTGGGAATTTGTGGGAATGGCCAAATGGGAAAGTAGAACTATGAACTGTGTTGACCTTATTTAAAGTACTGAAATTACATGATAAGGTGAGGGAAACAATATGGCAGCTCCCACTCACATCTCTGCCATAGTGCATCCCAATACAGGAGATCAGATAAAGGGGCCAGATGTGAAGGTGTCACTGACCCTTTATTACCTTCA
>JAACNH010007044.1:0-15849 GCA_019447015.1 Hymenochirus boettgeri | reverse complement strand
GCAACTGCAGGTAAGTGTCAATTGTATCGTTATATGAAAGAAACGGGAAAAGTAAATGGTCGAGAGAGGTTCCAATCGGTTCGCAATTGTAGAATTAGTTGTTTTTTTTTTTATAAACATCTGCAGCCCACCATTGAAAAACCCCCCTGCTCTGATACTTAATCGAACTATTTAGTGTTAACATCTACCAAAGATTCATGCAACAGAAGGACAGAATAATACGGAAAGCACGGCATGGAATGCCAACGATTGCCCATGGGAATTGTATCCCACGGTGAACTAATTCAACATATTAAAGGGCTGTCCAGCGATTTCGTAATTTCTTTATTCTGTTTAAAATGAGGAATGGCGAGGTAAATGAGCTATGGACTGCAGAGGGAGGAGGAAGGAAACTTACCCATGTGGATCCAATGCGCAGCTCTTTGACGTATCTGATGCGTCCAGTGCCCTTTGCACTGTTGTGAGCATGCGCGGCCCAAGCAAACGAGTGGGGATGCATCGAGAGACTGTCAGTGGTGCCAGGAGCAAATGCAAGGTAAGTTCTTCCTCTCTCCTGCAAGTTTCTTCAGTCCAACAGAATAGAAGAAAGTTACCAAATTGCTGGACCCAGGGTACTGCTGCCCCTTCTTCTGCTAAGTTATTGGCAATTTTGACTCCATGTGGATCTTAAAATTAAAACAATGAAAAAAAATAAATATACGTATAAATAGAAAACAGTCCATTATACCATACATTGCCATGTGACCAAAACCGTTGCACCCAGTACACGTTCGAGGTTTTCCCTGCAGTGCTGCAAACTGTTGGAAAAGAACCCAGTTAATGAGAATCTGGATAATAAAACCCTGAAACCCCCCATTCAGGGAAAATCTGCTAGAATTAAATATTTTGTTGGATGGATGGCCCTTTATTGAAGGGTCTACTCCTGGCTTCCATACAAGGTTTTATAGAACGGAGGTAAGACACAGCTCCTTTTACCTCCGTTCTTCATAAAAACTGTATAGTGAAGCGATTACTATTTAATCAATTGACAACTCATGTGAACAGCTGGGGTCTCTCTCTGGGTTTCTGGATTTATGTTCTACCAGTGCCACATGAGGACAAGGTAACTAAAGGCTTCGCTTGATACAGGATATTATTTTTGCTGGTGGTCAGTTCCACACAAGTAACAGTGGGCCCAACATAGCGAATTTTCAAATGCTTCTATCCCAATTGCTAAAATGCTTAATCTGTGTGTTCCCAGAACCGCTCGGCATTATAACATAATATAGCCCAACATATAACTTAGGTAGCGTGGAAAATATCATACATGTGGCCAATGGTAGCAAATATGATCTGGCAGGCATGTATGAAAATGATTTGTGGTTGTTTTTCACACACTAGGGCAATTTATGACAGCATTTTATTGGTAAGTAAACGGGGTCGATAGCACCAATCATTGTTACAAATATAATGGGGCGTTATAACCAATATTGACCTTAATTAAAGACCAGCTATGCAATTACCAGCATAACGGGAATGTCCCACCATCACTATTGAATTTAGCAGCAGCTTAAGCCCCCCAACACAAATTGCACTATATTTCAAGGTGCATTATTTGTGGGTTAAAAAACTATAAACAAAACACACAATAGGAAAGTAATAGAAAAGGATGGCGTCTCATTCCTGGTTTAGAGCGGCGTTGGGGCAGTGTTTAGGATCTGTGGGGGGTGTGGTGTGTGTGCGGTTGTACCCCACTGCTACCCTGGTTAGCAACGACCATGTTCCCCGAACCAATCACAACTTTTATCTACATGTGTTCACCTCCTTTCACAGCCTGATTCCCCTCTTGAATTTGTAATATCCACACTACATATGTTTGCCGGATAGGTTGTCTCACTGGGTCTATCTCCCAATCAGGGTGATTTTTAATGATTTCTATCCAGGATTGGTTCAGATTAATATAGCGCGGCATGCACGACAAGACGCACATATTTTTTTTTATAATCTAGCCAGAAGCGGGAATTTTCAATGCGCCTGCGGAGGATCGCGGTGTGGAAGTTAATATATCTTCTATCTTCGTCAGGGACTCTGGTCATAGATTAAACAGAAGGCTAAGGCATGCTTATGACTTTATTTAACTAGTCAACCAAGGTCTTCCATCAGTGCATTTATACTGATCTGGTATTATCGGTAATCTTAATTCCATGTGACCAAGCATTTTACTGGACAGTGACTACCTTTTTGCTCTCTTACCAGTTGGCATATGAAACTGTTTCCACAAACTTAGTATAAATAGCTGATCCTCATTATGTCCCTTGATAATCATCCATATAAGCATTAAGCCATCCTCTTCCCTGTAATCATGAGCTATTTGCATTACGATGTTATTTATCTGCTTCTTACAGCATAAATAACATCTAAATCACCACTTAGCTTTCTCGTAAATGACCACTATTCTCTAAATGACTAGCTTCTCTTAAATGACCACTTAGCCTTCTCTTTAAATGACCACTTAGCCTTCTCTTTTTTCTCTCTGTAGGATTACAGGTGTCTTTTTTTATCACATGTTTGTGTTTTAGTGTTGTAGTATCTGTAAATGCAGGATAATTACTCTTGCCTATTAAGTTCTACTAGTGTTCTAATATCTTGTTTTAAAGGGTACGTCCAATGAAAAGGTGAAATACCTTTTTTTACATTAATTGGAGAATGGGAGGTAAAGGACCTCTGTCTGTCTTACCTTCTGTTCTGTCAATAACCAAACAGGAGCAGGGAGCCAAATACCTTAAACGGGCATTACATCTATCGGCAGCACCCCCCAAACCCCACTTTCTTTTACCTTAGCCCCCAAAGGACTTTACAATAAACTGCACCACTCAGCTCTGCTGCCCTAAGCAGGCGCTCCTTCCTGGTCGCAGCGTGTGTATCAGTGCGCGGGGCTTAAGGGCAATAGCCGACAGCTGCGACCAGGGACAGAGAATCACCTGCTGGTGTGATGCTCGAAACCAGCTCGCAACAGAAGAACAAGGTCCAATTTAGGACAGTGGGGGACCAGATCTTGTAGGTATGTTCAGATGACATCTTTGGGACGTAAAATGAAAGTTGGGGTTTGGGGGGGGGCGGGGGGGCTAGTCAGATATGTGAATTCCCATATTATGTAGGGTAGCTATGCCCTTACAGAAAAACAGTCCACTGGTGCTTCCTCTGGACGGTCATACTAAACATGCATGTGCTAGTTACCCGAACCCGCACCACAAATCCCCCAACCCAATGCTGGCTATAAACACAGGCCTATGGAAATCCTATTGACTTTTCATACATGTAACAAAGAAACCAACACAGTAGAGTATGTATTCAAGAGGAGGAATATTAAGGGGACGTAGTGAAGGAACATTCCAGTCCCACGGTTATGCAGCTTTGAGCATTATGACATTAATAGGGCATTTAAATTCACTCTCCTTTATGTTTAAAGCAACAATTGCCAACATTAGAATGCAATAGAAAAGGTTATGTAGATGGAATAGAATGGATATTATTTAAATTACAAAGGCCACTGTAACATCTTTAATATATATCTGCCTCATGCCCTTTAATAGGGCCGATAATCTGTGCTCTGAAATGTTTCCACTTTACTGGGCATTAAAATTGTAGGGCCTTTGCCACTGGCATCATATAGCAAAATCCAATGTTCATACTTTCAAAATTTAACCCCTTTAAAGGTATATCAAACCGTATGTATTATTGTAGGTGTAAGGTTTATCAACGGAGGTGTGCGTTTGCACATGGTGTGCCTATAGGAAAGCCAGACTGCCCTCATTCTTATGGTATAATGGAAAGGACTTCACCAGTACCAATTTATATTTTACTCTCTAAATAACAACACATTCAAGGTTTATTCCATCATGCAAGCTTAAGGTGCCCATAAACAGGTGCAATTTATTTTTTCAATAATTCACAAATCGGATTGTAATTGCCTGATGTGCCATAGGCAAGTAAGATGGTTCTGTATTACTTTAAAACATTGTGCGTTCTTCATAGAGTGTGAATATTTGTATAGGGAGGATTTCCGACTAATGTCTCCCCTCTCATCTTAGAAACAACATCCATACATATGTGCCAATATTTGGTAAACCAACGAGGTTTACTGAATATAAAACAAAACGTAATGGGCATCTTTAGAATTTTATTACACTACTGTATTACAAAGGGCATCTGGAGCAGTTCAAGCAGTCATGTCTAGGCCAAGCCCTTCCAGTTACACCAGCCAGCGTCACGTCGTCCCTCCAGTGTCACTAGCAGCATTCAAGTCAGCCCCCCAGTTCATCACAAGCCAGGTCAGCAGCCCTTCAGTACCAGGTCAGTGGTACAAGTCAGGCCAACCACAAGCACGCCCACGACAACACAGGCCCCACCTTTTTTTGCAAGTGATTAAGAAAATAAGGGCTCAGATTTTTAACGTTTGGCCCGGGCCAAAAAGGTGCCCCAGAGCGCTACTGGATCCCACAGCATTTGCCAGAGTTGCCCAGAGCTGTATGGAATACCACAGCATATGCAGTGTACGGAAGCTGCATAGATATTAGTACAGACATGACAGTATTATCACTGGAGTTTTGCTAAAAACCACCATTAAAAAATAGACAAGTTCCAATTGTTGTGCTAGTCACCAACAGCCCCCACCTCCCCCCAAATCTATGGTACTGGCAAAACTACTAAAAGGTATGTTTTTCTGACATGGTAATAGGGAAAGAAAATAAGAATGATTCCATTTTTTTGACAAGCTGACGGTTCTCTTCCCACACTATGCTGGGAAGTTGTTCTGAATGTTTGATGCCACGAAAGCTGTGATATGGGATTCTGGGATGAAATGTATGGACTTGGGGGGCTAAAACAAGAGGCTTTAAAGAGAGCGCCTATGTGACTTCTGGCTCTAAATATCTCTACCTTCTAGGCCATGTAACAAGACAGTGGGAGATTCTTTTCTGAGCGAAAGAAGAATGTGGGATAATATGCTGTGACATATAGGGGCAAAACAATGATCTGCTAGATGTCAACAAAGACTGATTTGAGCTTTACAGAAAGAAGAAAGTAAACTTAAAACATACATTAGTTTAGCAGATTACTGGTTTAATAAGCACCTGAACCTGTTGCAAGGTGTGCAAACAAAAAAACGCATCAAACTTGACTGTGATCTCTGGATATAAAGAAAGCAATGATTATTGGGATTGGGGAGAGGATGATTAAAGGGATATCCACTCAACCGCCACCATTTGTCAAACAAGCTCCAGCAACATGACGTTCGTAGTTCCCTCAGCTGTCTGCTCCAGGGGTCTCGACTGCGAACGGCAGCCGAGCTCTGTGATGGTTGAGTGTTAGTGTAAGTATGTTTCCTAACTTGTTTTACAAAATTAATGGCGTTTCGGGGTGGGCTGGGGGCGGGCCTACATTAAAGTTTTTAAATATAGGGGTTGAGGCAGGCAACAATGGATCTGGAGTGATAAGGGGGGGAAAGGACTCCCCCTGCGCATGCCAGGTCTCAGGACAAAGGAAGGAAACGTATGACTCACCGACAGCTCCAATCTGTCATTTCTGGAACTGTCTCTTCGGAGAAACATTAAGAGTAGAGAGGAAGGTAGGTTTTTTTTGCACATAACATGGTGGCCAGCACTGGGCCCAAATTATAGTATTTGGGGTAGACATGCCTTTAACCAAGTGTAGATATTTTAGATTAGGGTGAAGGTGCCTTTGAACTTGTTTTGCTTCTACGGGACCCAGATTTTTTATTTATATTTTTTTAGGCTTTTTATAAATTTTTGTCTTCTGCCTTCTTGTGTAAGGAATCCAGGTGTATTATATAAGAGGGGGAACTAGTTCCAATCAGTATCTCTGTGATAAAGAATAAAGCCAGGGGTTGTTTTTTGATTTTACCAATAAACATATTGCAGAAATGAAAAGAGTTATAAAAAGCTATGCCATTTGGTCAGGCAAGTCTTGCAAGATATACCTATTTTGTAAAAACGGAAACACCATGCCAATCACGTCTGTAGAGAAGTCTATTCTAGATTCTCTCACCCCTGTAGGAGGCGAGGTGCATATTTGTATTCTTTTGGAAGGAGTGTGGCAGCGGAGAAGGATCCAACATCAAGCAAGAAGACTACAAAACAGCGAAATCTACAAAGAATGAAAACCTAGCTTTGTAAGAAGCAAATGAGCACTGTATCTCTTGAACAGAAGCGGAGATTGCTTCCCCTTAGAGCATCTCTGAGGATTTGCTATTGTGTTTTAGGAATCTTGGTGCTGGTACTATTGACTGTTTGGGTTACAAGATGCTGGATATCCCTTGTCAGAGTCAAGTCCTTTCCAACCGGGCAGTGGTAAATTGAGTAATTGTGTTCTTGGCAGCCAGAATAAGACTGGTTGTAGGCCATTCAAAGTTATAAATCATCAAGGCAAACTTTAGGTGGTAAAACATATTAGCATATAGGACTCTGATGTTCTTTACGTTTAGGGCACAGCCTTTGGTGAGATCATTGACCCATTTTTAAGTTGGGATTCAGGTAAACGACAGTGTTTATTTCAGTTAAATTATCGGAATCAGGCAGGCGCACCGTGCAAACACACCTTAAAAGGTTATGTTCACCTACAAAAACCTTTATTACCCCACATGCACTAATTACCCAAAAAATCCCAATTTAACCATACGACCTGTTCCCTGGGCACCTGATGGATAGAATCTTTCTGTAAGTGCCCTAGTGTTTTCAATGCTCTCTACCACACTTGTGAGTTTCTGCAGCAGTAAAGCAGGCAGGCAGCACAGTGTTGTAAGTTATTGGCCATGACATCACCATCATGCATTGCGATATTTGGGTAAGTGAGCTCGCTGCAACTAGATGAAGAACCAGAGCGCAACCAGTGGGCGGTACATGCTCCCCATCCTGATGCGATGTGTAAAACCGATCCTAATTAGAAATGGGGCCATACCTAAAACATGTAGTAACATGAATTGAATTGGGCAGTAAAAATCACCCCTACCAGGCGCTCTGTCATGCGTAACATTGCAACTAGGGATACTTACTAACCTACATACATGATCATGAGAAAAGAAAGTACAGGTCATACTATAATGTCATGACCAGATACCGTACTATATCAATATATAGACACAGTACTAATTTCATACACCTGATACCGTATAAGTCAATATACCAGATTACGACTAATGATATACCAGATACGTACTAATGTCAATATCCAGATACCGACTAATGTCAATTACCAGATACCGTACTAAGTCATATACGATACCGTACTAATGTCAATATACCTGATACCATAAATGTCAGTATCCTGATACAGTACAATGTCAATATATGATTAACGTAAATACTAATATCAATGTATACGGATACCATACAATGTCAGTATACCTGATACAGTTAGATACAATATACCTGATTACCGTATAATGTCAATATACCTGATACCGTTACTAATGTTCAATATATACGTCAATGTAACCGTACCGTACTAATGTCAGTATAACCTGATACAGTACTATGTCAATATACCTGATATACGTACAATGTCAGTATAACCCATGAACAGTACTAATATCAATATACCTGATACCGTTAATAATGTCAATATACATGATACCGGACTAATGTCAATACCTGATACATACTAATGTTCAGTATACATGATACAGTACTAATGTCAATTACCTGATACCGTACTAATAATATACCTGATACCATACTAATGTCAGTATCCTGATACAGTAATAATACAATAACTGATACCGTACTAATATATCAATTATACCTGATACCGTATAATGTCAATATACCTGATACGTACTAATGTCAATATACCTGATACCGTACTAATGTCAATATACCAGATACCGTACTAATGTCAATATACCTGATACCGTACTAATGTCAATATAACCTGATACGTACTAAATCAAATACTGATACCGTACTAATGTCATATACCAGATGGCAGTACTAATGTCAAATACCAGATATTTTATCCAGTACATAATATCATATACCTGATACCGTACTAATGTCAATATACAGTACCGTACTAATAATCAATTACCTGATACCGTACAATGTCAATACCTGATACCGTACTAATATCAATATACAGATACAGTATATGTCAATATTACCAGAACGTACTAATTCAATATACCGATACCGTACTAATGCAATACCGATACCGTACTAATGTCAATATACTGATACCCATACTAATGTCAATGATACTGATACCGTACTAATGTCAATAACCTATACCGTACTAATATCAATATACCTAGACACCGTACTAATTCAATATACCAGAACCAACAATGTCAGTATACCTGAGTACCGTACTAATGTCAATATACCTGATACCGTACTAATGTCAATATACGATAACCATACTAAGGTCATATACTGATACCAATATGTACCTGATACCGTACTAATGTCCAATATACTGATACCGTACTAATGTCAATAACCTGATACCCGTACTAATGTCAATATACCTGATACGATTACTAATGTCAGTATACCTGTACTGTACTATTCAATATACCTGATACCGTACTAATGTCAATATACCTGATACGTACTAATGTCAATATACCAGATACCTACTAATGTAAATTAACATGATACCGTACTAATGTCAATTATACCAGATTACCGTACTAATATCAATATACCGATACCGTCTATGTCAATTACTGAACAGTACTAATTTAAATATACCTGATACCGTACTAATGTCAATATACCAGATACAGTACTACTGTCATTACTATACCGTATTAATGGTAATATACTGATACGTATAATGTAATATACCAGATACCGTACTAATGTCAATATACCTGATACCGTACTAATGTCATATACTGATACTAGTATAATTCAATATACCTGATACCGTACTAATGTCAATATACCTGATACCGTACTAATATCAATATACCATTACCGTACTACAGGTCAATATACCAAATACCAGTACTAATGTCAATATACCTGACCGTACTAATGATCAATTATTACTGATACCAATAATAATGTCAATATACCTGATACCGTAATAATATCAATATACCTGATACCGTTACTATGTCAATATACCTGATACCGTACATAATATCAATATACCTGATTACCGTACTAATGTCAATATACCTGATACCGTACTAATGTCATATACCTGAACAGTACTAATATCAAGATACCGACACCGTACTAATGTCAAATATACCTGATACAGTATAATAGTCAATATAAAAAGTACCGTACTACTAATGTCAATATACCAGATACTGTTACATAATATCAACTATACCTGATACCGTACTAATTTCAATATACCAGATACGTACTAATGTCAATATACCAGATACCGTACTAAGGTCAATATACCTGATACCGTACTAATGTCAATATACAGATACCGTACTAATATCAATATACTGATACCGTACTAAGTTCAATATACCAGTACCGTACTAAGTCCAGTAACTGATACCTACTAATGTCAATATACCTGATACCGTACTACTAATGTTCAATATACCAGATACACAAATCAATATACCTGATACTACTAATGTCAATATACCGATACCTACTAATGTCAATATACCAGATCCGTACTAATGTCATATACCTGATACCATCTAATTCAATAGACCTGATACGTACTACTAATGTCAAATACCAGATTACGTACTAATATCAATATAACCAGACACCTACTAATATCAATATTACCTGATACCGTACTAATGTCAATATACCTGATACCGTACTTAATGTCAATATACCATCGGATACCGTTACTAATGTCAATATACCTGATACCGTACAATGTCAATATACCTGATACCGTACTAATTCAATATACCTATACGCTATAATGTCCAATATACTGATACCGTACTAATGTCAATATACCAGATACCGTACTAATGTCAATATCCTGATACCACTAATGTCAATATACTGATACAGTACTAATATCAATATACCAGATACCGTATAATGTCAATATACCTGATACAGTACTAATGTATCAATATACTGATACCGTATAATGTCAATATACCAGATACCGTACTAATGTCAATATACCTGATACGTCTAATGTAATATACCAGATACCGTACTAATGTCAATAACCTGATACCGTACTAATGTCAATATACCAGATACCGTACTAATGTCAATATACCAGAACCGTACTAATTCAATATACCTGATACCGTACTAATGTCAATATACCTATACCGTACTAATGTCAATATACACAGATTACCGTATAATGTCAATACTACTGATCCAATATTACAGATACCGTTACTAATGTCAATATACCAGATACGTATAATGTCAATATACCGATACCGTACTAATGTCAATATACCTGATACCGTACTAATGGCAATATACATGATACCGTACTAATGTCAATATACCTGATACCGTACTAATATCAATATACTGATACGTACTAATGTCAATATCATGATACCGTACTATTCAATATACCAGATACCGTACTAATGTTCTATACCTGATACAGTACAATGTCAGTATACCTGATACCGTACTAATGTCAATATACTGATACGTAACTAATATCAATATACCAGATACCGTACTAATGTCAATATACAGATACCGTACTAATGTCAATATACCTGTACGTTACTAATGTCATATACCTGATACCGTACTAATGTCAATATACCTGATACCGTACTAATATCAATATACCAGACACCGTACTAATGTCAATTATACCAGTACCGTACTAATGTCAATATACAGATACCGTACTAATGTCAATATACCTGATACCGTACTAATATCAATATACCAGATTACCGTACTAATGTCAATATACCAGATACCGTACTAATGTCAATATACCAGATACCGTACTAATGTCAATATACCTGATACCGTACTAATGTCAATATACCTGATACCGTACTAATGTCAATATACCTGATACCGTACTAATGTCAATATACCTGATACCATACTAATATCAATATACCTGATACCGTACTAATATCAATATACCAGACACCGTACTAATGTCAATATACCAGATACCGTACTAATGTCAATATACCAGATACCGTACTATGTCAATATACCTGATACCGTATAATGTCAATATACCAGATACCGTACTAATGTCAATTACTACCAGAACCAGTACTAATGTCAATATACCAGATACCGTACTAATGTCAATATACCTGATACCGTACTAATGTCAATATACCAGATACCGTACTAATGTCAATATACCAGATACCGTACTAATGTCAATATACCAGATACCGTACTAATGTCAATATACCAGATACCGTACAATGTAATACCTGATACCGTACTAATGTCAATATACCAGATACCGTACTAATGTCAATATACCAGATACCGTACTAATGTCAATATACCTGATACGTACTAATGTCAATATACCTGATACCGTACTAATGTCAATATACCTGATACCGTACTAATGTCAGTATACCTGATACCGTACTAATGTCAGTAGATACACTGGATACCGTACTATGTCAATATACCAGAACCGTACTAAATGTCAATATACCAGATACCGTACTAATGTCAATATACCAGATACCTACTAAGTCAATAACCAGAAAACCGTACTAATATCAATATACAGATACCGTACCTAATGTCAATATACCAGATACCGTACTAATGTCAATATACCAGATACCGTACTAATGTCAATATACCTGATACCGTACTAATGTCAATATACCAGATACCGTACTAATGTCAATATACCAGATACCGTACTAATGTCATATACCAGATACCGTACTAATGTCAATATACCAGATACCGTACAATGCAATATACCAGATTACCGTACTAATGTCAATATACCTGATACCGTACTAATGTCAATATACCAGATACCGTACTAATGTCAATATACCTGATACCGTACTAATGTCAATATACCAGATACCGTACTAATGTCAATATACCAGATACCGTACTATGTCAAATACCAGATACCGTACTAATGTCAATATACCAGATACCGTACTAATGTCAATATACCAGATACGTATAATGTCAATATACCAGATACCGTACTAATGTCAGTATACCTGATACAGTACTAATGTCAATATACCAGATACAGTACTAATGTCAATATACCTGATACCGTACTAATGTCAATATACCAGATACCGTACTAATGTCAATATACTGATACACGTACTAATATCAATATACCTGATACCGTACTAATGTCAATATACCTGATACCGTACTAATGTCAATATACCTGATACCATACTAATATCAATATACAGATACAGTACTAATGTCAATATACCTGATACCGTACTAATGTCAATATACCTGATACCATACTAATATCAATATACCAGATACAGTACTAATGTCAATATACCTGATACCGTACTAATGTCAATATACCTGATACCATACTAATATCAATATACCAGATACAGTATAATGTACAATATACCAGATACTGTACTAAATCAATTATACCAGATACCATACTAATTTCAATAGACTAATACCATCTAATATTACTATACCAGATACCATACTTGGTATCTTGGTTAATAGACCACAGACCATACTAATACTTATTGGTTAAAGGAACACTAAACTTAAAAAACAAATATTTGCCATCCGTTTCTATTAATCACAGGGAGGTGAGAACGCTTATTCCCACTCCCTGTGAATAATAGTTTGCTCAAGGGTCCTGGAACTACCTTACCGTGCTCCTCTCGCAAGCCGGTCTGCCAAGAAAACTGTTCTGTCCCGATCTCGCGCCCTATCTTTTGCATTGGCATGCATGCGCCTAAGATAGGGTGCGCAGTCGGGACAGAGTGGCTGTCAGCGAAGGAGCGGCTTGCGAGAAGAGAGCAGTAAGGTAAGTTCCAGGTCCCTATTATTCACAGTGAGGGGGGGAATAAGGTTTTCACCTCCCTGTGAATAATAGAAAGATGGCACATACTTGTTTTTAAGTTTAGTGTCTTTAATATATCAGATACCATACTAATATTAATATTCATACTAATACTAAATGGTTATTATAGCAGATAATATAAGTTTGGGCCAGGTACTCCTTCAGGCAATGCCACTGTATCCAGGTGCTGCTTCCCTCAGTCCTCTACCTTAAGGACTCCAGCTATAGCACAAGCAATTAAAGGTGATGGAAGCGCACACTGTTCCTCGGAAAATTCTCATGAAGGAGACATTATTAATGTAGATTTATTGTGGGCGGGATATATGCAATCTTCTGATACAGCACTTCTAAAGCATTTTTCCCCTGTGGCCACATTGCCAATGCAAGTTTTTTTTGTAGCACACCTGTGTTTAGGACTACCCCATATTTATACACACAACAGTATAGTAATCAAATGTGATAATGATTGTAAATAACATACAGATAATAATAAGATACTCTACATTAACTGCACTGACAGTTCTATCATAATAAGATTTTTTAGATGAAAAAGTAACAAATATACCAGTGAATATTTCTTCTACCAAAATTCTGAGGCACACCTTCGGGTACAGGTCACACCAGTAGCCCGCGCACACCCTTTATGACACCATTTCTTATAATGTTTCAGTGCTTAGCGTATACCCCCCAACCGCCCTGTGGTACCAAGGGCTTGATCGTTCCAGGGTGTGGGCATGAAATTGGGGGTGTGGCTGGGCCTTCCAGTGGTGTGACCAGACTTCCAGCTGTGTGTGACTATTTACATTGATAGGCTCTTCTTCATCCCACTTAGTCACCAAAAAAAATTGGGAGGTAGGTGGATATAGCCACTTGGTATGAGCAATGTTTCCTCTAAGCTGTGCACTTATGGACATGTATACAACAGTAATTGTCTGTTGGTGGAAACCACTGTGGCAGCCCTGTCCCCTTTTTGCTATGGCGTGAATGTGCAGGTAGGTGTTCTTGCTATGGCTGTGAATGTGAGGGTAGGGTATGTGGACAGACCCGTATGTACTTACAATCTCTGTAACCTGATGTACAGCCAAGATGGTGAAACTCCACCTGCTTCCTCTTCAGCCAGTCACCACAGGCTCCCAGGATAAACCATCCCAGACACACCCCACCAGGCTCCTCCTTCCTATAAACACATCTCTCCACAGGATGCAGTCACATGACCTGCATGCCATTAAGGAACAGGGTAAAGTGTCCCCACTGCAGAGTGCAGCCATAAGATTCTGGAAGTTGCAGCTTTCTAGTACCTCAGAGGTACTAGAAAGCTGCAACTTCCAGAATCTATGGCTGCACTCTGCAGTGGGGACACTTTACCCTGTTCCTTAATGGCCAATGCAGTCATGTGACTGCATCCTGTGGAGAGATGTTAGTTTAAGGAAGGAGGAGCCTGGGGGGTGTGTCTGGGATGGTTTATCCTGGGAGCCTGTGGTGACGCTGAAGAGGAAGCAGGTGGAGTTTCACCATCTTGGCTGTACATCAGGTTACAGAGATTGTAAGTACATACAGGGTCTGTCCACACATACACCTACCTGCACATTCACAGCCATAGCAAGAACACCTACCTGCACATTACAGCCATAGCAAGAAAGGGGGACAGGGTGCCACAGTGGTTTCCACCAACGACATTACTGTTGTATACATGTCCATAAGTGCACAGCTTAGAGGAAACATTGTCTCATACCAAGTGGCTATATACACCTACCTCCCAATTTTTTTGGTGACTAAGTGGGATGAGAAGAGCCTATCAATGTAATCGTACACACCGCTGGAAGGTCTGGTCACACCACTGGAAGGCCCAGCCACACCCCAAATGTCATGCCCACACCTGGTAACGATCAAGCCCTTGGTACCACAGGGCGGTTGGGGGGTATAACGCTAAGCACTGAAACATTATAAGAAAATGGTGTCATAAAGGGTGTCGGGCATACTGGTGTGACTACGAGGTGTGTCAGAATTTTGGTAGAAGAAATATTTCACTGGTATATTTGTTACGTTTTCATCTAAAAATATTATTATGATAGAACTGTCAGTGCAGTTAATGTAGAGTATCTTATTATCTGTATGTTAGTTACAATCATTATCACATTTGATTACTATACTGTTGTGTGTATAAAATATGGGTAGTCCTAAACACAGGTGTGCTACAAAAAAAACTTGCATTGGCAAGTGTGCCACAGGGGAAAAAATGCTTTAGAAGTGCTGTATCAGAAGATTGCATTATATCCCGCCCACAATAAATCTACATTAATAATGTCTCCTTCATGAGAATTTTCCGAGGAACAGTGGCGCTTCCATCAACCTTAATTGCTTGTGCTATAGCTTGGAGTCCTTAGGTAGAGGACTGAGGGAAGCAGCACCTGGAATACAGTGGCAAATTGCCTGAAGGAGTACCTAGGCCCAAACTATATTATCTGCTATAATAACCATTTAGTATTAGTATGGAATATTAATATTAGTATGGGATCTGATATATTAAAGGACACTAAACTTAAAAAAACAAGTATGTGCCATCCGTTTCTATTATTCACAGGGAGGTGAAAACGCTTATTACCACCTCACTGTGAATAATAGGGACCTGGATTACCTTACTGCTCTCTTCTCGCAGACGCTCCTTCGCTGACAGCCACTCTGTCCCGACGGCACCCTATCTTAGGCGCATGCATGCCAATGCAAAAGATAGGGCGCGAGATCGGGACAGAACAAGCTGTTCTGTGCAGGACGGCTTGCGAGAGGAGCCACGGTAGTAAGTTCAGGGGACCCTTGAGCAAACTATTATTCACAGGGAGG
>JAACNH010007043.1:0-15852 GCA_019447015.1 Hymenochirus boettgeri | reverse complement strand
AGAATATGATAAAAATTACCTGTTTGCTATCAGTATGTAATGAAATTCCCATTTACTACCAGTTTATAATGAAATCCCCAGTTTGGTATCGGTATGTAATGAAATTCCCAGTTTGGTACCAGTAAGTAAGGAAATTCCAAGTTTGGTATCAGTATGTGATGAAATTCCCAGTTTGTTACCAGAATACGATAAAAATTACCTGTTTGCTATTAGTATGTAATGAAATTCCCATTTACTAGCAGATATAATGAAATTCCCAGTTTGGTATCAGTATGTAATGGAATTCCCAGTTTGGTACCTGTATATAATGAAATTCCTGTTTACTTCCAGTTTATAATGAAATTCCCAGTTTGGTATCTGTATGTAATGAAATTCCCAGTTAGGTACCTGTATGTAATGAAATTCCTAGTTTGGTATCTGTATGTAATGAAATTCCCAGTTTGGTACCTGTATGTAATGAAATTCCAATTTACTACCAGTTTATAATGAAATTCCCAGTTTGGTATCAGTATGTGATGAAATTCCCAGTTAGGTACCTGTATGTTATGAAATTCCCAGTTTGGTATCAGTATGTGATGAAATTCCCAGTTTGGTACCTGTATGTAATGAAATTCCTAGTTTGGTATCTGTATGTAGTGAAATTCCCAGTTTGGTACCTGTATGTAATGAAATTCCCATTTACTACCAGTTTATAATGAAATGACATACCGCCATCCACATCAGCGATTGGCTAAAGCTCAATCTCAGCTAATCACTGACGCGGATGCAGGTCCGCCCCTTTCTGCCGCTTCCGAGCACGTAAAAGACATAGAACAGCAGCACCCGAGGGAACGAGTGCTGGTAAGTATATTTAGGAGTAAATTCTAATGAATCTAACCCAGTGAGGTTGAGGATTTGGGGGTTGATCTATAACATATCAATTTTTTTAGGGATGGACGTAACCTTTAATGATTGAGGAGGGAATTGAAGACCTGGAATAAACAGACAAGCACAGGGTAGAGTCTTATATCGGGTCAGGTACCCATCGAGTTACCTGCTATACGGGTGGGATAAACCTACAGGTCGGGTTCTGGTAGAAAGAACAGCAGGTGCGGGTCAGGTAGCAGAATTACAGTTTGTAAATAAAAATAAACTTTTGTTCCTGTCTATGAATAAGAGAGATGTCAGTAATAATTATTATAATCATGGATGTATATAGCGCCATACTCCTTGCAGATGTGTCCAAGGGTGGATTCGAACTCAGGGTTCAGCGCTGCAAGGCGTCAGTGATAACCACTGAGCAGCCATGCTCTTACCGTTATAGCAGGAACTGAAAATAAATGATAATCAGTCCAAGGCAATGTGTCTATGGCATCTTACACCAACCAGACTATAGCAGATAAAGGGAAATGTTATCTAAATGCAAAATCTGAACTGCTTTTCACTAACTGCCGTCTTTCTACAGCTGAGTGTGTCAGGATTCTGCTTCGGAAGTCACAGTAAAAACCTACTGCAGGCAAACTTATATACCAATCACTGTGGGCAAACTTACGTACCAATCACTGTGGGCAAACTTATGTACCAATCACTGTGGGCAAACTTATGTACCAATCACTGCGGGCAAACTTACGTACCAATCACTGTGGGCAAACATATGTTCTAATCACTGTGGGCAAACTTACGTACCAATCACTGTGGGCAAACGTATGTACCAATCACTGTGGGCAAACTTACGTACCAATCACTGTGGGCAAACTTACTTACCAATCACTGTGGGCAAACGTATGTTCCAATCACTGTGGGCAAACGTATGTTCCAATCACTGTGGGCAAACGTATGTTCCAATCACTGTGGGCAAACTTATATACCAATCAATGTGGGCAAACCAATTAGACATGGACCCAAATCCAAACCCGAACCTGGTTTCGAAGCGGATATCACTGATCCGCCTGAACTCAGACTTTGCGGATTTCTGACTTTTTCAGATTTTTCTGAACCACAGAAGTTTTTTCAAACATTTTTGAAAACTCTGAGAAATTTCTAAAATTTTCCATTTTGTCAATTTGAAATTTGTAGAATTTTCGAAAATTTTGAAAAATACCACAAGTCTTGGATATTTTATCTCCCATTGACTTGGGTTGAATGGGTCTGCTTGTGGATTTTCAAATTTTCAAACTTTTTGCCCATCTCTTTCACCTATAGACAAGCCCCCATTTGCAGAAATTATGACCAATATTGTATCCCCCCTCCCTCTCTGCAGAGTTGAAGATTTTATAGGATTCTCGCACATAATTTGATTATTTTTAAATAAAATATATTTTACTCAGAAGGAAGTTCAAATTTACACTTTCACCTTCCTTCTAAAATGATAAATGTTTTAAAACTTTTTTCACACACAGACTATTAATTCTCTGTACAACGTTGTGTTACCTTCCGTAATCTGATCTTCCAAATCTTGTACAAAACCTTTTTCTTTCTATTTTACAGTATATCACATACACCCAAGTCATGCCAACACAAAATCCAAACACAATAGGGAAAATACATGTATCTACTATTACTACCCATACAGGGAGATTCAATTAAAGTTCTTATCATTAAAAATGGTGCTAATTTCCCCCCAAACCAATCAGATGTTATTTAACATTTGAAAGCTAACATCTGATTGGTTGGTGGAAAATTAGCACTTTTTTTTAGCATTTTTAATGATAAGAACTTTTATTGAATAATCCTGATTTTTTTCGACATAAATTCAAAAAACCTAGTCTAGTCTCAGATCGCAATAAAAAATGTCTAGAGAAGAAGATATTTTCTTGAGAAAACCTTTCAATATAATAATATATTTTTAGACCTATATTGGCTCCTACAAGTTTCCGCTCTTATTGTACGGCCTACTGACTAGCTAAATTAAATGAATTCACACTGGAGAGGAAGCACCTATGGGGAAATGACCAATTTATACCAATAGATGTTTGGTATAAATTGGTATATTGTCCTTACAATAAACTTTATGAGACTTTGTTCTGTGATCAATGGAACCAGTTACCACCTTTTTGGTTTGTTTTGTTTTAACTTCTCCAACTTTTAATTCCTCCAACTCATTTAGGAGAACATCATTAGAGTGATATGTGACTGTGCTTTATCTTCCCAAAGGATTTTATTTTTGTGTTCTGAATTTCATGCTCCCGGTTTAACTATATAGAAGACTAAACTATTACTTTGCAACTCCTGTTTGACACTTTATTAAAGGGCATCTAAACTGAAAAACATTTCTTTGGATTATTGCCCTTGGGCACATGTAGGTTGGATTATCACAATTCTGACACTTTTTGACTCAATGGGTCGACATCCTAACATTTCTTTAGTCTTTACCTGGAGGCCGTCTTGTGTGTGAAATGTTCAGACTTCTTTGTGTTCCAGCAGGGACGGGCATCCTTACCTTAATAGCTCTGCCTTCCTATTATGTTCATACAGATTGAATACCAGGTAGGAGTTTGATTCTCCCAGCTATTCCGCTTGCTGTAATTATGAATGAAACAGCGACTCTCATGGTTACAGTGCTGGTCCTGAATTTCAATGTAAAAAATGGGTAACAGGGAGGCAGATCAAAGGGAGAGGGGAATGAATGGCGGATGGACTGGAAAGACAATGAGGAATGACTGGAAGGGAAATATGGAGATTGATTGGGAAAAGAATGAGAGACTGACTGGAAGGATAAATGGGAGCTGATGGAAGGATAATGGGGGATTAACTGGGAGGGGATGGGGACGATTATAAGGAGAATGGGGCACTGATTGGGAGGACAATAGGGACTGACTGGAAACTGGAGGGGCTGATCGGAAGGAGAATGGGGCTGATGTGATGGATCCAGGGCAGATTGGAAGAAATACAAACTGACTAGATAATGGGGGTGATTGGAAGGAGAAGGCAGATAAATTGATGTAGAATGGAGGGCTGAGTGAAGGAATGGGGATTGTAAGGATCTAATAGGAAGGAGAAGGGGATTTTAAAAGAAGACGGACTGATTGGAAGAGGAAGGGGAACTGATTGAAATGTATAGGGGCAGATTGGAGTTAAAGGGGCAGATAGGAGTGAAAAGGGGCAGATAGGAATTAAAGGGGCAGATAGGAGTTAAAGGGGCAGATAGGAGTGAAAGGGGGCAGATAGGAGTTAAAGGGGCAGAGGGGCAGATAGGAATTAAAGGGGAGATAGGAGTTAAAGGGGCAGGTAGGAATTAAAGGGGCAGATAGGGGGGAAAGGGGCAGATTGGTAATATAAAGGAAAGAGAAATAGGAAGCAGAATGACGGGATAAAGGGAAAATCCATTGGATTAGGTAAAATGGGGGTGGGTAAATGCAATGTTGGTAGTCTATGCGCGATCGGGCACAAGAGCGTGTGCCTGTGTCACTCCAGGAAGTGTCTCTACTTCAATATGGCCTCCCTTTGGGTAAGTGCTGATTGGTATTTGTTCCAAACTCATTGTTCTTCATACTGATCTTGGGATTTTCTTCTGTATCCTGTTTGTTCCCACCCTCCAGCTTGTTTTGACCTCTCTTTGCTCACTAATTTGGTAGTTGTTGACCATCTGATTGTCCTGGTCACTCTTCCTTTGTTGATTTGGTACTTCTGATGTTGCTCCTGTCTTCTTGTTGCTGAATTCTCTTCAACTAGTGATTTGTTACTTCCGTTATTGTTCCTGATCTCATTACCCTGAATACCTCCGTGTCCTAACCATGATTCACTTACTGATTGGGAACTTATTCCACTGTCACAACCTACCTATTGATGGCCAGAAACCCTGCAAGATCTCCTTGATGCTTTGGGAATGGCAAATAATCTTTCTCCATTCTTTTAAGCTAATGGGAACATTTTCTTACCAGAGCAAAAGTGTGCCATGTTTTCTCTTCTTTATTCTGTGCATTTGAAAAGAAAGAAGGCAGAAAGATCTTCATGTCTGGATGGGACCTGGTGACCCTTTTTGGAAGACATCACAAGGTCTGGATATTGAGTTTTCCATAGACTCCTGATGTATTAAAGGATCTCTTGACTCCAGTTCAGTAAAACCTACTCTTATTGTTTACTGTCTGGTTAGCTTTACCTATGGACCATAGCTTCCTGGTGTTTGATTTTGAACCCGGACAATTCCTGTCCCAAACTTGCACCCCCCAACTTGCCTTAGAAACATTTGGATGAAAAACCTCTGTATCTGGAATCTACGAAGGAAAATCTGTTTTCCAATTTTGAGGATTTAACTAGAAATGTAGGAATATTTTTACAAATCTTCTCAGTAAGAGACCTGCAAGACTCCATGATGGAAATGTAGCTTATTGGTATGAATGTGTAGACACACAAGGCAAAAGCTGATCCCCAGTGAGTAAACTCCACAATCCATTTGCAAGGTCAGAGAGATACTGTTATAATTTCCTGTCCATTGTGCCAGGACATCAAACCCCACTTGCTGAACCAGCTGCCATGATGACTGGGGAAGGGAGAAGGTGAAGCATGGACTATGGAGAAAGTGAGCAGTGAGGTGTGGGCTGTTATAAATAATATTAAAGTGTTTCACTATCTTTAAACATGGATATTAATAGCATTACCTCCAACTGTCCAGGTTTGGCTGGAGAAACCTAATCTGAATGTTGTGTCCACCAATCTTTGGTTTCTGGCAGAAAGGGGTTGGCTGGTTATTCCGTGGAATCCGTGTAGATGCCTTGATTGTCATCTACATAGGGAGGATTATGGGTAAGAACCCCAAGATTTAAAGGCAATTTAATGGACATGTGCCATTACTTTACTGAAGGTTTGTCTTAACCCAGGTACAATAAACATAGTAACATAGTAACATAGTAATTAATTACATAGTAACATAGTAATTAAGGTTGAATAAAGACATACGTCCATCAAGTCCAACCTATTCACCCTCTTTTTTTTTATTTATTTTTTTTAACCCTACCTAACAGTTGATCCAGAGGAAGGCAAAAAACCCCAGCTAAAAAAGGGGGGGAAAAATTCCTTCCTGACTCCAAACGGCAATCGGAAAGTATCCCTGGATCAACCAGATCTATATGCATTAATACCAGTAATTCTCAATATTATATAGTATCCCCTTACCAACCAGATCTACAGTATATGTATTAATACCAGTAATTCTCAATATTATATAGTATCCCTGTACCAACCAGATCTACAGTATATGTATTAATACCAGTAATTCTCAATATTATATAGTATCCCCGTACCAACCAGAACTACAGTATATGTATTAATACCAGTAATTCTCAATATTATATAGTATCCCCACTGTCTGCCACTCACCGCTGGGGTATTGTGCCTTCGCCACTCAATATTGGACTATCGTGGGTACTAACCACTCACCACTGGGTATTGTGCGACAGCCCTCACTGCTCAGTCTGCCACTCACCGCTGGGGTATTGTGCCTTCGCCACTCAATATTGGACTGTTGTGGGTACTAACCACTCACCACTGGGTATTGTGGGCCTGGCACTCATCACTAGGGCGTTGTGGATTTACCACTCAACCCTTGGGTACGGGAATGCTGAGAACTTAATGCTGATAGGGGGATTGTAGATTCCCTATACGTTAGGAGCCACCATACACAATACCTACAATATGTTTTCACAGTGGACATGCTCTGTACAGCCAGTTAAACCTTCATTTAACAATAAAAAACGATCCTTTTATTGTAACAAATGCACAACAGGAAATGCGTTATTAGGACATAGGAGTCAGGTTAATCTATTATTTATTATTCTGCATTGACTTACTGTTCGCAGCTCTTGTCTAGATCCGTGCTCCTGGTTCCTGCAATAGACAAACACTGACATATCAGTATAGATCATTTCCCATTGACAGCCTTAAACCTACCGCCTGTTATAAAATAGTTCCATCAATGTGTTCTTCTATGGAAAACGGAACTAGATTACCATTGTCTATAGTCTATGTACTCTGATAACTGTCAGACGATAATAATAAGGCAATGTTTCCAATCAAACAGGCCCAAAGGTGCTTAATTATGGTTTCCAGGGTAGACAAATAAATCTACGCTATATGGGACTTAAAGCTAGGCCACACTAGTGCGTTTTTCACGTGTTTGCGCACGCGTTTCGCGCTCGCAATTGCGTCCGTGTCTTTCGCTAAAATGGAAATCATGGGACCACGAAAATTCACGCGATTTCCGATGCGCATGCGTTTGCGCGTCCGTTCGCGTTTGGGAACGCGTTCACCATTCACCATTTTTGGTGCGTTAACGCACGCGTTTACATAACGCAAAATGGCAAAAACGCATGCGCAAAACGCGAACGCAAAACGCACAAGAATCGCGCACACAATCGCGTGCGATAACGCTCGCGATTTAGTCCTGTGCGTTGCAGTGTGACCTCACCCTAAATAGACAAAAGAACCATACAGAGTACTGCCGGACATACGCTACAAAACTTCCCTTAGGCTTGGTCAGTTTCAGATCCTACTCACTGCCGATAGGTCAATCCCATCAGCCCACAAGGAGATTAAACTAACATCGATAATGTGTATAGCCCCCTTTACTGTTCTACGGATAGAATTCCACTTCAAATGGCCCAGTGACTTACTCTCATTCACAGGATATTCCCCTTCTACCGATTCAGCAGTTGTGGGTACCTGGCACAGAGTGTGGCAAAGTCTTATTTATGAGTAAAACCACATATTTGGTCAAGTAAGTACTGTTAAGACTGGAAATTGTGGGAAACCAAACAATCCACGTCCAGTAAAAGACATTTCCTTACGTAACAAACTGGCTTTGACTAAATAATATAAAGGCCAAATACAATCAGATTCTGATTTTCTTATTAAGGTTCAGATAGACTAAGGAAGCTGAAAAGGATGTCATAGTAACATAGTAGCATAGTTATTGAGGTTGAATAAACAGATACTGTATGCCCATCTAGTCCAACTTTTACTCCCTACTCTTTATCTCAACCTAACAATTGATCCAGAAGAAAGCAAAAAAAGCAGCTATAAAAGGGGGTGGGTGGGGGGAATTCCTTCCTGACTCCAAATGGCAATCGGAAAGTACTTAACCAGAACTACAGTATATGTATTAATACCAGTAATTCTCAATATTATATAGTATCCCCGTATCAACCAGAACTACAGTATATGTATTAATACCAGTAATTCTCAATATTATATAGTATCCCCGTATCAACCAGAACTACAGTATATGTATTAATATCAGTAATTCTCAATATTATATAGTATCCCGTACCAACCAAAACTACAGTATATGTATTAATACCAGTAATTCTCAATATTAAATAGTATCCCCGTACCAACCAGAACTACAGTATATGTATTAATACCAGTAATTCAATATTATATAGTATCCCTGTACCAACCAGAACTACTGTATATCTATTAATAACAGTAATTCTCAATATTATATGGTATCCCTGTACCAACCAGAACTACAGTATATGTATTAATACCAGTAATTCAATATTATATAGTATCCCTGTACCAACCAGAACTACTGTATATGTATTAATAACAGTAATTCTCAATATTATATAGTATCCCTGTACCAACCAGAACTACAGTATATGTATTAATACCAGTAATTCAATATTATATAGTATCCCTGTACCAACCAGAACTACAGTATGTGTATTAATACCAGTAATTCTCAATATTATATAGTATCCACTTACCAACCAGAACTACAGCATATGTATTAATACCAGTAATTCTCAATATTATATAGTATCTCCATACCAACCAGAACTACAGTATATATATTAATACCAGTAATTCTCAATATTATATAGTATCCCTGTACCAACCAGAACTACAGTATATTTATTAATACCGGTAATTCTCAATATTATATAGTATCCCCGTACCAACCAGAACTAATGTATATGTATTAATACCAGTAATTCTCAATGTTATATAGTATCCCCGTACCAACCAGAACTACAGTATATGTATTAATATCAGAAATACTCAATATTATATAGTATACCTGTACCAACCAGAACTACAGTATATGTATTAATACCATTATTTCTCAATATTATATAGTATCCCCGTACCAACCAGAACTACAGTATATGTATTAATACCAATAATTCTCAATATTATATAGTATCTCCGTACCAACCAGAACTACAGTATATGTATTAATACCAGTAATTCTCAATATTATATAGTATCCCCGTACCAACCAGATCTACAGTATATGTATTAATACCATTATTTCTCAATATTATATAGTATCTCTGTACCAACCACAACTACAATATATGTATCAATACCAGTAATTCTCAATATTATATAGTATCCCTGTACCAACCAGAACTACAGTATATGTATTAATACCAGTAATTATCAATATTATATAGTATCCCCGTACCAACCAGAATTACAGTATATGTATTAATACCAGTAATTCTCAATATTATATAGTATCCCTGTACCAACCAGAACCGGGAGCTGACCAATAGGAAGACGGGTTCTTTACTCCCTATCGCAGTGCCGGGAGCTGACCAATAGGAAGACTGGAAACAGTGTCACAGCAATCACAACTTTAGTGCTAGAATTAGAAATTAAACCCAGGAGTGAGGACCTACCTGGGAAATTTCAAATGGAGAGAGAGTGGGGGGAGCTATCGGACATAATTGTTGGTCTTTATTTTGTATAATGACTGTTTGACTGACTGTTATTGGTGTGGAAAGTGTTTTTTAATGGAATCTACCGTCTTACCATATATATCCGGCAATAACATGGCATCTAGCCAGTTTACTGTAAAACTCGGATTCTTCGGACCGGGTTTTACCTTTTACCTGGCAGAAAATTCCAGAACAGGAACGTCTCAGAGAACAGAATGAAACAAATAGTAACGTTATGTTCCCTGTCATGGGACTGACATCCAACAGATACTTTGTTACCAATACAGGAACCTCAACCATTAATGGAAACTAACCGGGAGATTCAATAAAAGTTCTTATCGTTTAAAATGGTGCTAATTTTGCCCCAACCAATCAGATCTTATTTAACATTTGAAAGCTAACATCTGATTGGTTGGGGCAAAATTAGCACCATTTTTAACGATAAGAACTTTTATTGAATAACCCTGTCAGTTTAAAAAAGCTGTTAACTAGCTGTTAACCTAACCGGTTATCACCTCATGACTTTTAACGACAGATTCACGCCAAAACAGGTGAACAAGCATTATCGAATACCAATACACTAGTAGCAATATCGTTATTTTTTTTATGTGAAAAAATAAATTAACCAGATGTACAGTCAAGAGCCACAGTGATTATTTTACTGCCATTAAAAATAACGCCGCCATAGCAAATTACCAACGATCAGCCATTGGCAGTGGTGCATTTGATAAGTGCGCCATAATTTACTGACCGCGTGGTACAATTCAAATCGATATTTTAATACCGCGCAGTATCGGCCAATAATTTACCGCGTTTACCGGGGTTACATTTCTATAGAATTAACTTCCACACCGACCATGTGTGACGGTGAGAGCGTAAAATTAACGGCACAGTTAAATTACAGATAAAGACAGATATTTATTTAATAATAAACCATAAAAAGATCAATCTGCAGGTTAAAACTAATGATTACCAGTTCATTGTAATAAATAATAAACACAATTCATAGTAAATGTTTATTGAGGTAACAATAACAATACTTTACTAATAAATAATAAACACAATTATATTCATTTTAATAATAAATAATAAAAGGGTCAGAATTAAAACTATTGAACATTATTAGTACTACGCCTGCCCATCCCCCATACAGTAATATATAATTACCCCATTTATAAATAATAATCACATTAATATTCATTTTAATAATAAATAGTAAAAGTGTCAAAATTAAAACTACAAAACATTAATACCCCCCTAGCCCACCCCCATACAGTAATACACAGTTACCCCATTTATAAATAATAAATATTAATCACATGAATATTAATTTTAATAATAAATAATACTACAAAACATTAATACCCCCCAGTGCCCCCCCATCCAGTAATACATAATTACCCCGTACTTTTAATAAATAGATAACTGTTGAAATTAAAACTATGTAACAATAATACCCCCCATACAGTAATCCATGATTACCCCATATATAAATAATAAATAATAATCACATGAATATTAATTTTAATAATAAATAATACTACAAAACATTATTACCCCACCAGCCCTCCCATTCAGTAATACATAATTACCCCGTACTTTTAATAAATAATAAACACATTGATATCAATTTAAATGATATATAATAAAAGGGTAACAATTAAAGCCACTGAACATTATTACCCCCCAGCCCTCCCATACAGTTATACATGATTATCCCATTCATTTTAATAAATAATAAAGACATTGATATTATTTTTATTAATAAATTATAAAATTATGGATTTTCATTTTAATAATAAAAGGATGAATATTCATTTAAATAATAAAAGGAAAGAGGCAAATTATATTAATAACAAATAATAAAAGGATGCTTAGTGTTACCATAAATAATAATTAACCCACACTGGCTGAAAAAAAAAGGCAGTCCCCTTTAATGTTAATGGACAGTTAGTTACCTTGCAAAATCTTGAGTGACAGCTTGTCCTCCTCTTCTGTTCCAGCGCTGTCATCCCGAAGCTGCTCCTTGTCTTCAAAGTCTCCCTCCTATGCTCTTCTTCCTCGGGCTGCGCAGGAGCGTGTTACTAGGCAGAACAAATTACTCGCAGGTGGGTTCTATTAAGAGCACGTGACTGGCTGGAATCAGGGGCGGGGAAAGTTGCAAGTCTGACATGTGACTATCACTGTCTGGTTTTAACAGGGGAGGCAAGGAAATAAGAAAAAATAAGAAAGAATAATATTCAGTCTATAACTTTAAAATTATTTTACCTCTTATAATAGTATCCTGGGTTTTATTACTTATATTACTTTATTGGACATAGGTAATCTAGGTTTCAACACTGTATATTATACTTTATAATAAAACACAATTACCCCGTTAAAAATTTTAAACACATTAATATTAGTTTTAATAAAAGGTTTGAACGACCTATTTATTATTATCAAAATTAATATCTGTGTTTATTATTTATTAAAATAGTAGGGCAATCGTATTATTGTATATGGGGGGTAGGATGGGGGGCTATTACTATTCAGTGGTTTCTATTCTGACCCTGACACCATTTTGCATTTCGCCACTAATGTAATATTACCTGTCTGCGTATAAACACAATTCCATTTAGCGTTTCTCCACTTTCCCCACTTACAGTATATTACCTGTCTGCGTTTTAACACTTTTTACCATTTTGCGTTTTGCAAATTACAGAATATTACCGTTCTGTGTTTTGACACTTAATTACAATTTTGCGTTTCGTGACGTACAGTATATTACCGTTCTGTGTTTCAACATTTATTACCATTTTGCGTTTCGCCACTTATAACACTATTTCCTGTCTGCGTTTCGATTCTTATTACCATGTTGCGTTTCGCCACTTACAGTATATTGCATGTTTGTGTTTCGACGCATTACCATTTTGCGTTTCATGTCTTACAGTACATTAACTGTCTGCATTTCGACACTTATACCCATTTTGCTTTTTGCCTTTTACAATATATTACCTGTCTGCGTTTCGACACATTACCAGATTGCGTTTCGCCACTTTTTACTATTTTGCGTTTCACAAATTACTGTATATTACCTCTCTGCGTTTTGACACTTACTACTATTTTACGTTCGTCACTTCTATTACGATTTTGCGTATCACCACTTACTGTATAATTACTGTCTGCGTTCCGCCACTTATTACCATTTTGCGTTCCGCCACTTACATTATATTACCTGTCTGCTTTTGGATGCTTATTACCATGTTTCGTTTCGCCACATACAGTATATTACACGTCTGCATTTTGACACTTATCACCATTTTGCGTTTTGCCACGTACAGTATGTGACCTGTATGCGTTTTGACAAAGGATCATTTCGCGTTTCGCCCATTTACAGTATATTACTAGTCAGCGTTTCGACACATTACCATTTTGCTTTTTGCCGCTTAAAGTATATTACCTGTCTGCGTTTTGACAATTCTATTACCATTTTGTGTTTCGCCACTTACAGGATAATTCCTGTCTGCGTTTCGACACTTATTTACCATTTTGCGTTTCGACACTTACAGTATATTACAATGGAGTAACTACCGCCCCAGCCACCCCCGTGACTGCGCGGTAGTAGAGCTTTTTATTGTAGTCTCCACCTCTAGCACCATCCATCTAACTTGCGCTACATTGTGTCCCTGGGATTTGAAATGCTTAAACACTGATGTCACCCTTTCATTTTTTTCATTACATCTAGTGATATCTCTCTGATGTTCTCCAATGCGGGTCCTAACTTGTCTTTTAGTTTTTCCTATATATGCCAGACCACATGGGCATTTTAGCATATATATGACCCCATGGTAATGCAGCTAGCAAAATGACTTTTAACTGAATTTGGTTACCTTGAGAGGGATGGGCTACACTTTCCCCTTTAATGATTGCTGTACATACTTGACCGTTCAAGCAAGGAAATGTGCCTATTTTTCTAGTGTTACAGTCACCACTAGACATGTCCGAACTTCGCAAAATCCGGACCGCTCGAGGATAAATACGAGGATTCTTCGAAAATACGTATTTTCACGCATTTTCGAAAATCCGCAATTTCGCGAACGAGGTAAATCCGCCTGGGATCCGGGTTCGGATCTGCCATCACTAGTCACCACCGAGAGGGGAAGACTATAATAAAAAGCTCTTACGAAGAGAAATACATTGGATACACCACCTAAACACCATGCACCCTAAAGGGTTAAATGAGGAGATGAACTTTAGTTGCTTCCTATAAAACATAAATAAAATACACTATAAAGAGAAAAGAAAGAATTAAAAATCATGTCCCAAAACCTTTACTAACACTTACCTGATCTACTTGGTCCACAGGGTAATGGAGGGGAAGAAAACCAGAAAAGAAAGAAACAAGAATAACTACAAAGTAACAAAATGGACTTTAAGTAAAATAAATTCTAAAGATAAAAAGTATCAAATGATCCACAGGTGATTTGTTGCAGAGCGTGCCTTCCTATTGGCCTCATCACTGACGGGGAGGAGGGGGCGGAGCCTACCAGAGCAGCGTTGCTCTAAGACTCTGCTGTAAGTTACGCGAACCCAGGGGTGAGGACCTACCGGTTCAGGTGGAGAGGAGTGGAGGGAAGGTGAGTATAATTGTCCTTTAAGAGATTTAGCGCCCCTGCTATATTACCTGTCTGCATTTCAACACATACAGTATACATACAGTATATTACCGTATATACTCGAGTATAAACCGAGTTTTTAAGGTTAAAAAAATACCTTAACGACCACCGTTGTTAAATTGTTTTATATCCATGTTTATTATACACACTCTTGTTACAAAGTTAAATAGAAAGTGAAAGAAAAAAAGAAAAAACGAGCGATAACATACTCTGTTAATTCCTCAAATTAACTGATATTTATAATATGTATGTAAACAAAATGTATAAAACGAACAAAAGTCTGTATCATATTTACCATGCAGTTATCGCTCAATAAAAACCTATTGGAAAAAAAAAAAAAAATACCTTAAAAACCTTGACTCGGTTTATACTCGGGTCATAGGTAAATCTGCTGGGGGAAAAAATAAATAAATAAATAGCCGGTACCTCGCTCGGAGTCCTGTCCCTCCATTCCGACTCTGAAGATATCTGGACTCAGGAGGATCGAGACCGGGGCCACAGGAGCTGTTACAGGCAGAGCGTGCGGGACGTGAGTAACCTACGTGCCCGCGTGCTTTGCCGACATCAGTGGGACCCTGCATTGCCGGTATGGAGGAGCCATCAACTAGCCGGACTGGAGAACCAGTCCAAGACCCCTCAACCAGCAGTACCGGTAAGTCCTCCAATGTGCAGTGTCAAGTAGATTTTAGAAAGCAAGTCTGGTAACTGAGGATTTTGGGGACACTTTGTGGAGTACAAGGATAGCTTGACTATTTGAAAAAGTCCAGGACTGCCCTGCAAAATACATAACTTTTGGCAAGTATGTTTTATTAAGTCATGGAACTGCTTGGTGACTTCTTATACCCTTATAATTTACAGATTATTCACTATATAATCAGGCTTGTACTATCTAAGTTTAGTTTGTGATGAACTATAGCTATGTTATAGAGATTTGAGAACAGGTTACCGTACCAACATTTTTTCTTAAAACCCCCCAGGAGTATTCTAATAAGGGCTGTTATTTGGTAAGATAGTATTTAATGTATACCTTTACAGTACAGTACAGTAATTTTATTTATTTAAAGTATTTCAGCACTTCCCACTTTGGCTGTTATTCCTGGTGGGCTTACATCTGTTTTACAGCCTTTGGATGTGTCTATAAACAAACCTTTTAAAGACCGTGTGCGAAAATGTGGCACGAATGGATGTCGTCAGGTCAAGCCAAAGTGACAAATCCCGGTTCGAGCTGCGGGACCCCCGCCAAAGGCACTTATTAGTGCCACAAGGGCACTTGTAAGTGCCGCAAGGGCCCTTACAAGGGCCGGGGAGGGGGTCCTGTTTCGAGCTGCGGGACCCCTAAGCCCCAAAGGGCTCTTATAAGAGCCGCAAGGGCACTTATAAGGGCCGGGGAGGGGGGTCCCGGTTCGAGCTGCGGGACCCCGTCTTGATCCGACGCGACGTCTTCGGGCTGGCGACACCAACCCCACCCAGGTCGCCGATGCCAGGCAGACTCACTGCGGCCGTCAGTGAGCCTGCTGGCACCGCCGGCCTCAGCGGAGCCGATGTTGCCA
>JAACNH010007042.1:0-15853 GCA_019447015.1 Hymenochirus boettgeri | reverse complement strand
ATATACCATGACCTGGATGAATGAATATTACAGATATACCATGACCTAGATGAATGGATATTACAGATATACCATGACCTGGATGAATGAATATTATCAGTATCCATTACCTGGATGGAATTGAATAGTTACAGATATACCATGACCTGGATGATGAATATTACCAGATACCAAGAACCTGATGAATGAATATTACGGATTACATGGCCTGGATGGATTAATATTACAGATATACCATGACCTGGGAATGAATATTACAGATATACCAAGACCTGGATGAATGAATATTCAATATCCATGACCTGGATGGATGAATATTACAGATATACCATGGACCTGGATGGAGGATATTACAGATATACCATACTGGATGAATGAATATTACAGATATACCATGACCTGAATGAATGAATATTACAGATTACCCACTGAACCTGGATGAATGAATATTACAGATTACCATGACCTGGATGATGAATATTACAGATTACCATGACCTGGATGGATGAATATTACAGATATACCAACCTGGATGAATGAATATTACAGATAACCAGACCTGGATGTTAAATATTATAGATATACTTACCATGACCTGGATGATGAATATTACAAGATATACCAATGACTTGGATAATGAATATTACAGATATACCATGACCCAGATGTAGGAAATATACAGATATACCATGACTGGATAATGGAATATTACAGATATACCTGACTTGATGAATGAATATTACAGATATCCATGACCATGACTGAATGATGAATAATACTGATTACCATGACCTGATGGGTCATATAACAGATATACCATGACCTGGATGGATAAACTATTACAGATATACCATAGACCTGGATGGAATGAATATTACATAATATACCATACTTATGGATGAAATTATACAGATATAACATGACTTGGATGTGATATTACAAATATCATGACCTGGATGGATGATTACAGATATACCATGCACCTTATGATGAATTACGATATGCCATGACTGGATGAATGAATATTACGATATACCATGACTGGAATAGATGAATTATACAGATATACCATGACCGATGAAGATATTACAGATATACCATGACCTGGATGGATGAATATTACAATATAACCATGACCTGGAGGGATGAATATTACAGATATCCATGACCTGGATGATGAATATTACGATAATACCATGACCTGATGGGTGAATTTACAGAAATATCATGACGATGAATGATATATACATATATACCATACCTAAATGAGAATGATATTTACAGATATAACCATACCTGGATGGATGAATATTACAATATACACATGACCTGATGAATACTACGATATACCATGCCTGGATGGATGAATATTACAGATATACCTGACCTGGATGTAAATTACAGATATACGTGATCTGGATGAATCATATAAAATATACGCATGACCTGGAGATGAATATACAGATTACCATGACCTAATGAGATAATATTACAGATATACCATGATATACCAGGACCTGGATGAATGAATATTACAGAGATACCATGACCTGGATGAATAATGAATTTACAGATATACCAGATCCTGGAGTGGATTATATGAATATTACAGATATACCATGACCGGGATGAATGATATATTACTATATACAATGTACCTGATGAATGAATAGATACAGACAACTATTGACTGGATGTTGAAATATTATAGATATCTGTTACCATACCTAGATGTATGAATATTACAAATATACCATGACTGGATAAGAATATTACATTACCATGACCCGGTAGAAAATTACAAATATAACCATGACCTTGATAATGAATATTACAGATACTACCAGGACCTGGATGAATGAATATTACAGATATACCAGACCTGATGAATGTAATATTACAGATATACCATGACCTGGATGAATGATATTTACAGATATACACGTGACCTGGAATGGATGAAATAGTACAGATATACCATGACCTGGATGGATGAATATACAGATTACCGTGACCTGGATGGATGAATATTACAGATATACCATGACCTGGATGAATGAATATTACAGATATACCATTACCTGGATAATATATTACAGATATTATGTACCTGGATTTAATGAATATACAGATAGACCTGACTGGAAAATGAATATTACAGATACCGTGACCTGGATTGATGATCTTACAGATATGACCGTGACACTTGATGGATGAACTATTCCAGATATCACCGTGACCTGGTCTGGATGAATATTACAGATATACGTGTACCTGATGGATGAATATTACAAATATACCATACCTGATGGATGAATATTAAAATATACCAGACCTGGATAGATTAATTTCATTATCCACATGACCTGATGGTTGAATATTACAGAAATTCATGACTGGATGAATGAATATAACAGATATACCATGACCTAAATGGATGAATATTACAGTATACCATGACCGGATGATGAATATTACAGATATACCATGCCTGGAGAATACTACAGATATACCATGCGCTGATGGATGGATATTACAGATATACCATGATCTGGATAGATGAATATTACAGATATACCATGACCTAGATGAATGGATATTACAGATATACCATGACCTGGATGGATGAATATAACAAATATACCATGACCTGAGGGATGAATATTACAAATATACCATGACCTGGATAGATGAATATTACAGAATAACCACGACCTGGATGGGTGAATATCAGAAATATCATGACCTGGATGAATGAATCAATATCCATAC
Organism: Hymenochirus boettgeri; assembly: GCA_019447015.1. NCBI lineage: Eukaryota > Metazoa > Chordata > Amphibia > Anura > Pipidae > Hymenochirus > Hymenochirus boettgeri. The sequence continues at coordinate 13,081 of JAACNH010007042.1, read as the reverse complement.
CTAATGGATGAATATTACAGATATACCATGACCTGGATGGGGATGAATATAAAATATACCATGACCTGGATGAATACACTACAGATATACCATGGCCTGGATGGATGAATATTACGATATAACGTTGACCTGGATGAATGAATATTACAGATATACTGTGATCTGGATGAATGAATATTACAAATATACCATGACCTGATGAATGAATATACAGATATACCATGACCGAATGTAATTAATATATACAGATATACCATGATATACCACCTGGATGAATGAAATATTACAGATATACCATGACCTGGATGAATGAATATACAGATATACCATGACCTGGATGGATGAAATATTACCATATACCCTGACCTGGATGAATGAATATTTACAGTTACATGACCTGGATGAATGAAATAAATACTGACCTGGATGTGACATATTATAGATATACGTACCTGACCTGGATGTATATAATATTACAAATATACCATACTTGGATAATGAATTAATATCCATGACCGATGTAGGAAATACAATATACATGACCTGGATGAAAGATATTACGAATATACCATGACTGGAGATGAATATTACAGATATACCATAACCTGGATAAATGAATATTACAGATATACCATGACCTGGATGAATGATATACAAAACCGGACCTGGATGGATGAATATTACAGATATACCGATGACCTGATGGATGAAATTACAGATATACCGTGACCTGGATGGATTGAATATTACAGATATACCATGACCTGGAGAATGAATATTACAGATATACCTGACCTGGATGAATGAATATTACAGATATACCATGACCTGGATGGATAATAAATATTACAGATGATATGATGACCGGATGAATGAATATTACAGATAGACCGTGACCTGGATAAATGAATATTACAGATTCCATGACCTGATGGATAATATTACATATACCGGACCTGGATGGATGAATATTAAGATCATCCGTGACCTGGATGGATGAATTATTACAATATATACGGTGACCTTGATGGATGAATTTACAATATACCATGACCTGGAGGATAATTTACAATTACCATACCTGGAGATGAATATTAACGATATACCATGACCTGGATGGTGAATATTACAGAAATATCATGACCTTGGATGATGAATATACAGATATACCCTGACCAAATGGATGAATATTACAGATATACCTGACCTGGATGGATGAATATTACAGATATACTCATGACCTGGATGATACTCCAGATATACCATGGCCTGGATGATGAATATTACATATTACCATGATCTGAAATGAATATTACAGATATACCATGACCTAGATGAATGATATTACAGATATACATGACCCGGATGGAGAATATAACAAATATACCATGACCTGGATGGATGAATATTACAAATATACCATGACCTGATAATGAATATACAGATATACCACGACCTGGATGGGTGAATATTACAGAATATCATGACCTGGATGAATGATATAACAGATATACCATGACCTAATGATGAATATTACAGATATACCATGACCTGGATGGATGAAAAAATTACATACTGGATGAACTACGATATACCATGGCCTGGATGGTGAAATTCAGTATACCGTGACCTGGATGAATGAATATTACAGATATACTGTGATCTGGATGAATGATATTACAAATATACAATGACCTGGATGAATGAATATTACAGATATACCATGACCTGAATGAATGAATATTCAGATATACCATGATTCCCATGACCTGAGATGAATATTACAGATATACCAGACCGGATGATGAATATTACAGATAACCATGACCTGGATGATGAATATACAGATTACCATGACCTGGATGAATGAATTTACAGATATACCATGACCTGGATGAATGAATTTACAGATAAATACTATGACCGGATGTTTGAAATATTATAGATATGTACCATGACCTGGAGTATAAATATTACAAATATCCATGACTTGGATAATGAATATTACAGATATACCATGACCCGGATGTAGGAAAATTACAATATACCATGACCTGGATGAAATAATTTCAAGATATCCATGACCTGGATAATGATATTACAGATATACCATAACCTGGATGAATGAGATATTGATAACCATGACCTGGATGGATAAATTTACAGATATACCAGTGACACCTGGATGGATGATATTACAGATATACCATGACCTGGATGATGAATATTACAGATATTACCAGACCTGGATGGATGAATATACAGATTATACCATGAAACCATGGATGAATGAATATCACAGATATACCATGACCGGATAATGAATACAGATATACCATGACGTGGATAGACTGAATTTTACATGATAAACCGTGACCTGGATAAATGATATTACAGATATACCGTGACCTGGATGGATGAATATTACAGATATACCGTGACCTGGATGGGATGAATATTACAGATATACCGGACTGGATGGATGAATATTACAGATATACGGTGACCTGGATGGATGAATTAATTACAGATATACCGTGACCTGGATGGATGAATATTACAGATATACCGACCTGGATGGCTGATATTACATAATACCAACCTGGATGAATGAATTTACGATATCCATGACCTGGATGGATAATATTACGATATACCATGCCTGGATAATATATACCGATTACATGACCTGGATGATATTACAGATATACCATACCTGGATGAATGAATATTCAGATATACCAGTGACCTGGATGGATGAATATTACAGATAACCATGACCTGGATGGATGAACATTACAGATATACCGTGGACTGTATGAATAATATTATCATGAATATACCATGACCTGGATGAATGAATATTACAGATATACCATGACCGGATGAATCTGAATAATGATACAGATATACCCTACCTGGAATGAATGAATAATTACAGATATACCATGACTGGATGAATGGATATTACAGATAACCATGACCTGGATGGATGAATATTACAGATATACCGTGACCTGGATGAATGAATATTACAGATATACCGTGACCCTGGATGGGTAATATTACAGATTATACCATGACCTGGATGGAGAATATTACAGATATCCATGACTTGGATGAATATTACAGATTACCATGACCTGAATGAATGAATATTACAGATATACCATGACCTGGATGAATGAATATTACAGATATACCATGACCTGGATGAATGAATATTACAGATATACCATGACCTGGATGGATGAATTTACAGATATTACCATGACCTGGATGAATGATATTACGATACATTATACCTGGATGGTTAGAAATATATAGATATACTTTTACCATGACCTGAGTATGAATTTACAAATATACCATGACTTGGATAATAATATTACAGATATACCGATGACCCAGAATGTAGGAAATATTAATATACATGACGGATGAATGAATATTAACAGATTGACCATGACCTGATTGAATGAATGATATACAGATTAACCATGACCTGACTGAATGAATTAAATACTGATATACCATGACCTGGATGGCATATAACAGATATACCATGACCTGGATGGATAGATATTACAGATATACCATGACCTGGTATGGATGAATATTACATATATACCATGACTGGATGATGGATTAAGATAAGTGACATAATATATGCAACTTGGATGGTGTGAATATTACCAGAATATACATGACCTGGATGATTAATATATACAGATATACATGACCTGGTAGATGAATATTACAGATATGCCATGACCTGGATGAATGAATATTACAATAACCATGATCTGGATAGAATATTACAGATATACCGACCTGATGAATGGATAAGTACAGATACATACCTGGATGATGAATATACAATGATACTGACACTGGATGGTGATATTACAGAAATATCCTGACCTGGATAATGATATTATAACATATACCATGACCTAAATTGATGAATATACAGATATACCATGACCTGGATGGATGAATATTAACAAATATACCATGACCTGGATGAATAATACAGATATACCATGGCCTGGATGGATGAATATTACAAGATATACCGTGACCTGGGATGAATGAATATTACAAGATATACTGACCTGGATGAATGAAAGTACAAATATACCAGACACTGATGTGAAATTACAGATATACATGACCTGAATGAATGAATATTCACGATATACCATGATTACCATGACTGATGAATGAATATTACAGATATACCTGACCTGGATGAATGCAATATTACAGATTATAACATGACCTGGATGATGAATATAAGATATACCATGACCTGATGACATGAATATTACAGATTACCAACCGGATGAATGAATATTACACAGATAAACATATGACCTGGAATGTTGAAATTTATAATATAACTGTCATGACCTGGATGTTGAATATTACAAATATACCATGACTTTGATAATGATATTACAGATTCCATGACCGGATGTATGAAAATTACAATATCCATGCCTGATGACTGAATATACAGATATACCATGACCCTGATGAATGAATATATCCAGATATACCATAACCTGGATGAATGAATATTACAGATATACCTAGACCTGAGATGGATGAATATTACAGATATTACCGTGACCTGATATGAATATTACGTATACCTGACCTGGATATGATGAATATTCAGATATAACCGTGACTGGATGGATGAATATTACAGATGACCATACCTGGATGAATGAATATACAGATATACCATGACCTGGATGAATGAATATTACAGATATACCATGACCTGGATGAATGAATATGTACAGACTATGACGTGACCCTGGATGAATGATACAGATCCCTGACCTGGATGTGACTCTTTACAGATATACCGTGAACTTATGGATAATGATATACAGATATACCGGACCTGGAGGTATTTAATTTACAGTACTTAGGAGGAGAATTACAGATATACCTGGATGGATGAATATTACAGATATACCGTTGACCTGGATGGAATGAATCAGATATACACGTGACCTGGATGGATGAATATTACAGATAATACCATAACCTGTGATGGATATTACAGATATACCATGACCTGGATGGATGAATATTCACAGACAACCTGACCTGGATAATAATGATCTAGATATACCATGGCCCTGGATGGATGAATATTCAGATATACCATGACCTGGATGAAGGAATATTACAGATATACCATGACCTGGATGGATAATATTCAGATATACCATGACTGGATGGATGAACATTACAGATCTACAGTGACTTGATGAATGAATATTACAGATATACCCTGACCTGGATGATGAATATGTACAATAACCATGACGTGATGGAATGAATATTACAGATATACCATACCTGGATGAATGAATATTATCAGATATACCATGACCTGGATGAATGGATATTACAAATACCATGACCTGGAAGATGATATTACAGATATACCGGACCTGGAGAATGAATATTACGAGATAATACCATGACCTGAGTGATGAATACTTACAGATTTATACCAAGACCTGGATGAATAATTACAGATATCCAATGACCTGGATGATGAATATTACAGTATACCATGACCTGGATGGAGAATTTACAGATATACCATGACCTTGGATGAATGAATATCTACAGATATACATGACCGAATGAATGAATATTACAGATATACCATGTACCTGGATGAATGAATATACAGATATACCATGACCTTGATGAATGAATATTCCAGATTATACCATGACCTGGATGGATGAATATTACGATATACCATGACCTGGATGAATGAATATATACAGATAAACTATAGCCGATTTGAAATATTCTAGATATACTGTACCTATGACCTGGATGTATGAATATTACAAATATACCATGACTTGATATGAATATTACAGTTACCATGACCCGATGTAGGAAAATACATTACCATGACTGGATGAATGAATATTACAGATATACCATGACACTTGAGAATGAATATTACAGATATACCTGACCATGACCTGAAGAATGCATAATACTGATTACCTACCTGGATGGGTCTATAAACAATATACATGACCTGGATGGATAAATATTACAGATATACCAGACCTGATGGATGAATTACATTAAGCCAACTGATGGATGAATTTACGATATAGCATGACTGGATGGGTAATATACAAAATCATGACCTGGATGGATAATATTACAGATATACCATGACCTGGATGAAGAATATTACAGATATGCCATGACTGGATGAATGAATATTACAGATATACCATGATCTGATAGGATGAATATTACAGATATACCATGACTAGAAATGGATTATAGCAGATATACCATGACCTGGATGGATGAATATACAAATATACCATGACCTGGATGGATGAACATACAAATATACCATCCTGGATAGATAATATTACAGATATACCATGACCGGATGGTGATATTACAGAATATCATGACCTGGATGATGAATAGAACAGCTATTCATACTAAATGGATAATATTACTATATATACCATGACCTGGATGGAATGAATATTACCAATATACCATGACCTGGAAGGAATTACTTACAGATATACCATGGCCTGGAGGATGAATATTACAGATATACCGTGACCTGGATGAATGAATATTACAGATATATCTGTATCTGATGAATGAATATTACAATATACCATGACCTGGTATGAATGAATATTACAGATATACCATGACCTGAATAAATGAATAATTACAGATAACCATGATATACCAGGACTGGATGAAATAATTTACAGATATACCATGACCTGGATGAATGAATATTACCGATATACCAATGACCTGGATGGATGAAATATTACAGATATACCATGACCTGGATGATGAATATTACAAGATATACCATGACCTGAGTAATGAATATTAGCAGATAAACTATACCTGGATGTTGAAATATTAGAGTATCCTGACTACTGGATGTGATCTATTACAATATACCGACTTGGATAATGATATTACAGATATACAGACCGGATGATGGAAAAATTACAAATATACCATGTAACCTGGATGAATGAGATTACAGATATACCCTGACCTGGATTAATGAATATTACAGATGAACATGACCTGGATGAATGAATATTACAGATATACATGACCTGGATGAAGAATATTACAGATTATATCCAGTGAACCTGGATGGATGAATTTTTACAGATTACCTATGACCGGGGCATGATGATATTACAGATATACCGTGACCCTGGATATGATTGAAATGATGATCATTCAGATATACCCATGACCTGGATGAATGGAATATTACAGATATACATGACCTGGATGATGAATATTACACGATATACCATGAACCTGGATGACTATGAATATTACAGATATACCAGTGACCTGGATGAATAATATTACAGATATACCGTGACCTGGATGGATGAATATTACAGATATACCGTGACCTGGATGGATGAATATTACACGATATACCGTGACCTGTGGAATGAATATTACAGATATACCAGGTTGACCTGGATAGGATGAATATTACAGATATAACCGTGTACAGTGATGGATGAATATTACAGATATACCATACTGGATGGATAATATTACAGATATACCATAACCTGGATGAAATGAATATTACAGATATACCATACCTGGATGGATTAATATTACCAAGTATACCATGACTGGATAATGAATATTACAGATATACCATGACCTGGATGATGAATATTAGCAGATAATACCATGACCTGGATGATGAATATTACAGATATACCATGACCTGGATGGATGAATATTACAGATATACCATGACCTGATGATGAACTTACAGATATAACCGGACCTGTATAATGATATTACAGATATACCATGACCTGGAATGAATGAATATTACAGATATACATGACCTGGATGAATGAATATTACAGATATACATTACGCTGAGGGATATATACAGATAACCAGACCTGGATGAGGATATTACAGATATACCGTGACTGGATGGATGAAGATTACTATATCCGTGACCCTGGATGAATGAATATTACAGATATACCATGACCTGTATGAGATGAATATTACAGATTACCGTGCCTGGATGGATGAATATACAGATTATACCGTGACCTGGATGAATGAATTACAGATAAACCAATGACCTGGATGGATAATATTACAGATATAACCTGGACCTGGATGAATGAATATTACAGATCAGATATACCATGACCTGGATGAATGAATATTACAGATATACCATGACCTGTATGAATGAATATTACAGATGAGTAACCATGACCTGGATGGAGGAATATTACAGATATACCATGACTTGGATGATGAATATTACAGAATAACCTGACCTGAATGAATGAATATTACAGATATACCATGCCTGGATGCATGAATATTACAGATATACCATGACCTGATGATGAATATTACAGATATACCATGACCTGGATGATGATTAGATTACTCATGCGATGAATGAATTCTACATATAAACTATGACCTGGATGTTGTAAATATATGATATACTGTAACCATGACCTGGATGAGAATATTACAAATATACCATGATCTTGGATAATGAAATATTACAGATATACCATGACCCGATGTAGGAAAATTACAAATATCCATGACCTGGATGAATGAATATTACGATATCTACCTTGATGAATGAATATTACGTATACCATGACCATTGACCTGAATGAAATGAATAACTGATATACCATGACCTGGATGGTCTATATAACAGATATACCATGACCTATGGATAATATTACAGATATACCATGACCTGATGGATAATTCATATATACCATGACCTTATGGCATGATAATTACAATATGGCATACTTGGATGGTGATATTACAGAAATATCATGACCTGGATGGATGAATATTACAGATTACCATGACCTGGATGACTGCATATTATACGATATGCCAATGACTTGGTGAATGAATTTACAGATATACAATTATCTGGATAGATGAATATTACAGATATGCCATGACCTGATTAGAATGACTGGATATAATACAGATATACCATGACTGGATGATGATATTACAATATATACCATGACCTGGATGGATGATATTAAATATACCATGACCTGGATTAGATGAATTTACAGATAACCATGGACGCTGGATGGGTTAATATTACAGAAATTCATGACGTATGATGAATATACAATATACCATGACCTAAATATGATGAATTTACAGATATACCATGACCTGATGGATGAATATTACATTACAATGACCTTGATGAATATACAGATATCCAATGGCCTGGATGGATGAATATTACAGATATACCGTGACCTGGATGATGAATATTACAGATATACTGTGATCTGGATGAATGAATATTACAAATATGCCCATGACCGGATGATGAATATTACAGATATCCATGCCTGAATGATGAATATTCAGATATACGCATAAGCATGATATACCATGACCTGGTGATGAATATTACAATATAACCATGGACCTGGATGAATGAATATTACAGATATCACTGACAGATCTGGATGTACGATTACCGCCTGATGAATGAATATCCAGATATACCATGACCTGGATGAATGAATATTACATAATACATGACCTGAATGATTGATATTTACTAGATATACTGTAGGCAGACCTAGATGTTGAATATTACAGATATACCATGACTTGATAATGATATACGATATACGCATGACCCGGTGTAGGAAATACAAATTACCATACCTGGATGAATGAATATTACAGATATCCCATGACCTGGATGATGCATATTACAGATATACCATAACCTGGATGAATGAATATTACAGATATACCATGACCTGGATGAATGATATTACAGATATACCGTGACCTGGATGGTGAATATACAGATATACCATGACCTGGATGGATGAATATTACAGATATACCGTGACCTGGATTGGATGAAATTACAGATATACCATGACCTGGATGAGGAATATTACAGATATACCATGACCTGATGAATATTACAGATATATATGACCTGGATGAATGAATAATTACAGATAGACCGTGACCTGGATAATGAATATTACAGATATACCTGACCTGGATGGATGAATATTACAGATAACCGTGACCTGGATGATGAATATACAGATATACCAGTGACCTGGATGGATGAATATTACAGATATACCAGTGACCTGGATGGATGCATATTACAAATATACCATGACCTGATGGTGAATATACATATACCATGACCTGATGATATATTACAGATTACATGACCTTAGGAGGGTGAATATTACAGAAATACTCAGACCTGGATGAATGAATATAACAGATATACCATGACCTAATGGATGAATATTACAGTATACCATGACCTGGATGGATGAATTTACAGATATACCTGCCTGGATGAATATACATATTACCATGCCTGGATGGATATATTACAGATGTACATGATCTGGAATAGATGAATATACAGATATACCATGACCTAGATGAATTGGATATTACAGTATACATGACCTGGATGGATGAATATAACAAATATACCATGACCTGGATGGATGAATATTACAAATATACCATGACCGATAGATGATATTACAGATATACACGACCTGGATGGGTAATATTACAGAAATATCATGACCTGATGAATGAATATAACAATATACCATGACCTAATGGATGAATATTACCGATATACCATGACCTGGATGGATGAATATTCCAAATATACCATGACCTGGATGAATACTACAGATATACCATGGCCTGATGGATGAATTTACAGATATACCGTGACCTGGATGAATGAATATTACGATATACTGTGATCTGGATGAATGAATATTACAAATATACATGACCTGGATGAATGAATATTACAGATATACCATGACCTGAATGAGAATTAAATATAAAAGATATACCATGATACCAGGACCTGATAATATCTTACGATATACATGACCTGGATGAATGAATATTAACGATATACATGACCTGGATGATGATGAAATGACTATACCATATATTATCCATGACCTGGATGTAATGAATATTACAGATATACCATGACCTGGATGAATGAATATTACAGATAAACTATGACCTGGATGTTGAATATTATAGATATACGTACCATGACCTGGTGTATGAATATTACAATATACCATGACTTGGATAATGAATATTACATATATACCATGACCCGATGTAGATGGATACAAATATACCATGACCTGGATGAAGAATATTACGATATACCATGACCTGGATGATGATATTACAGATATACCATAACCTGGTGAATAAATATTAACAGATATAGCCATGAACTGGATGAATGAATATTACGATATCCGTGACCTGGATGGATGAATATTAACAGATATACCATGACCTTGATGGATGAAATATTACGATAATACCGTGACCTGGATGGATGATATTACAGATATACCATGACCTGGATGATGAATATTACAGATATACGGCTGAACTGGATTCATGAAGATTAACAGATATACCATGACCTGGATGAATAAATATTACAGATATATATGACCTGGATGATGAAGATTCAGATAGACCGGACTGGATAATGATATACGAGAGACCTGACTGAGATGGATGAATATTACAGATATACCGTGACCTGGATGGATGAATTTACGATATAACTGGATGTTAACCTCGGTGCCGGATGGATGAATATTACAAATTACCATGACCTGGATGGATGAATATTACAATATACCATAACTGGATAGATGAATATTACAGATATACCATGACCTGGATGGGTAATATTACAGAAATATCATGACCTGGATGAATGAATATAACATATATATACCATGACCTAAGATGGATTGAATATTACAGATCTACCATGACCTGGATGGATGAATATTATACAGATATATACGATGACCTGGATGAATACTACAGATATACCATGCCTGGAGGATGAATATTACAGATATACCAAGGATCTGAATAGATGAATATTACAATGATACACATGACCTATGATGAATGGATCCTTACAGATATACCATGACCTGGATGGATGAATATACACACCATATACATGACCTGGATGGATGAATATTACAAATATACCATGACCTGGATAGATAATAACAGATATACCGACCTGGATGGTGAATATTACAGAATATCATGACCTGGATGAAGAATATAACGATATACCATGACCTAATGGCGAATGTTACAGATATACCATGACCTGGATGATGAATATTACATAAATACCATGACCTGGATGAATACAGATATACCCATGCCTGGATGGATGATATTACAGATATACCTGACCCTGGATGATGAATATTACAGATATACCTGTGATCTGGATAATAATATTACAAATATCCCATTACCTGGATGAATGATATTACAGATATACATGACCTGACCATTAATGAATATTACAGATATACCATGATATACCATGACGGATGATGAAATCCATGACTGGATGAATGAATATTACAGATATACCATGACCTGGAATGAATGATATTACAGATATCCATGACCTGGATGTAAATATTACAGATTACTTGACCTGGATGAATGAATATTACAGATATACATGACCTGGATGGAATGAATATTAAGATTAACTGACCTTGATCTGAAATTAGATATATTACCTGACTGGAGTGTATTATCTAAATATACCATGACTGGATAATGATATTAACAGATATACCATGACCTGAGGTAGAAAATTACAATATATACCATGACCTGGAATAAAGAATATACAGATAACCATGACCTGGATGAATGAATATTACAGATTAACCGATATACATGGGATGATGAATATACGATACCATGACCTGGATATGAATATTACAGTATACCGTGACCTGGATGGATGATATTACAGATATACCATGGACCTGGTGGATGAATATCCAGATATGCCATGACCTGGATGGATGAATATTACAGATAGAAACAT
>JAACNH010007041.1:0-15854 GCA_019447015.1 Hymenochirus boettgeri | reverse complement strand
TGGATCTGGGAACATGGTGAAGGTGTAAATCTGAGCTGATACCGGAACAAGGTGAAGGCTGTAACAATGAGCTGGATACTGGAACTATAGTGGTTGTAACAATTGAGAGCTTTATACTGGAGCAATGGTGGCTGTAACAATGGAGCTGGATAAAGACACAATGGTGGCTGTGACAATGGAGCTGGATACTGGAACAATGGTGGCTGTGACAATGGAGCTGGATACTGAACTATAGTGGTTGTAACAATGGAGCTTGTATACTGGAGCAATGGTGGCTGTAACAATGGACTGGATAAAGGAACAATGGTGCTCTTGACAATGGAGCTGGATACTGGAACAATGGTGGCTGTGACAATGGAGCTGGATACTGAGAACAATGGTGAGGCTGTAACAATGGAGCTGTATACTGGAGCAATGGTGGCTGTAACAATGGAGCTGGATACTGGAACAATGGTGGCTGTGACAATGGCTGCATACTGTAAAATGGTCAAGGCTGTAACAATGGAGCTGATACTGGAACAATGGAAGTCTGTACATGGAGCTGGATACTGGAACAATGGTGAAGGCTGTAATAATGGAGCTGGATACCAAACAATGGTAAGGCTGTAACAATGGACTGGATACTGGAACAATAGGGGTTGTAACAATGGAGCTGTATACTGGATCAATGGTGGCTGTAACAATGGAGCTGGATACTGGAAAATGGTGGCTGTGACATAGAGCTGGATACTGGAACAATGGTGGCTGTGACAATGGAGCTGGATACTGGAACATGGTGAGCTGTAACAATGGACTGTATACTGGAGCAATGTGGCTGTAACTGGACTGGATACTAGAACAATGGTGGCTGTGACAATGGAGCTGGATACTGGAACAATGGTGAAGGTTTAACAATGGAGCTGGATACTGGAACAATGGTGAAGGCTGTAACAATGGAGCTGGATACTGGAACAATGTTAAAGGCTGTAACAATGGAGCTGGATACTGGAACAATGGTGAAGGCTGTCATAATGGAGTTGGATACCAGAACAATGGTGAAGGCTGTAACAATGGAGCTGGTACTGGAACAATAGTGGTTGTAACAATGAAGCTGTATATTGAGCAATGGTGGCTCTAACAATGGAGCTGGATACTGGAACAATGGTGGCTGTGACAATGGAGCTGGATACTGGAACAATGGTGGCTGTAACTGGAGTTGGATACTGGAGCAATGGTGGCTGTAACAATGGAGCTGGATACTGGAACAATAGTGAAGGCTGCTGAAAGAAACACGAATCTCTAGAACCCTAGACGCCAATAAAAATGACTAGATTCGGGGGAATTGAGGAGGAGCTTCTTTGCGCCAGCCGGCGCACTTGTATGGTGACCTCATGAGGATTGTCACAAGAGCGGACGCACAGGTGAGTACCTTACACATAGTCATTGAGGTTGAATGCGTCCATCATGTCCAACCTATTCACCCTCCTTTTTTTTTTTTGTTCATTAAATTTTTATTGTTTTTTTCTTTTTTTCCCCATCATATCAAAATTTAAACATATAACATACAAAATAAAATTTCAATTTGCTCTCTCTCTGGGTGTCACCCGGCTGGCTTGATGGTCTAGGTTTATCAGAGTAGCTGGTTCCAATCCCGTTCCATCCAGCTGTCCCATATTTTAGTCCACTATTCATAGTATGAACCATATGCTCGTTTTCATGACCCACCAAATTTTATCTATAAAGGGCTTCTCTTCCTGGGCTTGGTTGCTTCCATGTAGCTGTTAAACAGTGATCTTGCTGCAGAGCAATATGCCTTATAGTGCTAGTGCTTGTTTGTTGTATCCCTTAGTTGGTAGGTTAAACAAGGCCGTGTAGGGGGATAGTTGGAATAGTTTATGAAATAGTTTAGAAATTAAAGTTTCACAGTTTTTCCACATTTTCTGTGATTCAGGGCAAGTCCACCGCAGTGTAATTGATCTGCCGGGGAACCACACCCTCTAAAATAACTTGATGGACATTGGGGATTCATTTTATTTAAAAGCTGGTGTTGTGTACAAATCATAGAGAATTTTATATGATTTTCTTTGCTAATTATATTGGCTGAGCATCTAGAGGAGTGGGAGAAGATCTGTCGCCATTGAATTCAGATAAGCTTGTCTGTAATCTTAATTACCATTTTGTAACTGGAAGAATCTTAACCTCTTGATTAGAGTGCCATACTATGGTGTATATATCTGTGATCAAACCCTTTCGAATATAGACTGGTTGGTTTTGTGAGTTATCCTTAGTGTTTTAGTGAAAAAGTGGGACATTTGTAGATATTGGTACCATTTTGTCTTGTCCAATTTGTATTTAGCTTGTAGTTGTTGCCAGGGTAAGATGTTTTTGTTGGGGTCGCATATATCTAGTAATCTGTAATTCCCTTTTGGACATGCCTGTGAAACCTTGGGTTGTAGAAAAGTGGGAAAGGAAGAGTTACTAAGGATTAGTTTATATTTTAAGTTGCTGTTGTCCCAGAATCTTAATTTATTTTTGTATATTTGGGATTAGTTGTGAGGGGAGAGATTGTCTGTTGCTTGGTGAGGTCCAAAGAGTTGAGTATAATTTAAGGGTACAAGAATTCATTTCTAGGTCCACCCAACTGTTGCCCGAGCCCTGTACCCACTGGGTTGTTTGTGCAAATCTTGCAGCCTCAAAGTATTTGATTAGTATAGGAAGGCCAAAGCCTCCAAGTGTTTTGGGTCTGGCTAAATAATCTCTTTTAATACGGGGTCATTTGTTGTGCCATATAAATTTTTAATATTTTGTTGGAGTTTTTCTAGTTTCTTTATTAAGAATAATCGGTAGAGCCCTAAATAAATATAAGATTTTAGATAGACATTTTGACTGCATTTATACGTCCCATGAAGATATTGGTTATGAATTCCATTTTAGTAGAAGATCCGTCAATTTTTTAATTATTGTGGTGTAGTTGTGGTCAAATAGGGTTTTGGGGTTGTGACTAATTCCTACTCCTAGATATTTGAATAAGGTGGTTGTCCATTTGTAATGAAAATGTTCTGTTTTGGACGTTTGCAGTTGGGTTAGAATGTGTAAGGGATATACCACTGTCTTAGATTGATTTATTTTAAATCCAGAAATTGACCTGAAATTTTCCAAGATTTTATGAAGTGAGGCTAAAGATATTAGGGGTTGAGTCAGAGTCAGAAGGGTATCGTCGGCAAAAAGGGAGATTTTTGACTCTAGACGGCCCACCTTTATACCATGTATATTGGGTGAGGTGCGTATTGTTTCTGTTAGAGGCTCCATGCACAGGGCAAAGAGCAGTGGTGATAAAGGGTAACCCTGTCTGGTGCCATTCCTGATGGGGAAAGGGCTTGAGGGGTAGGCCATATTACTGACTTTGGCTATGGGTTAGAGTATAGGCTCATTATTGCTTGTATATAGATGAGGGGAAAGCCGAATTTAATCAAAACTTGTTCTAAATATCTCCAATCTACCCTGTCGAAGGCTTTTTCAATGTCTAGAGAACAGAGTGATTGTGGGATCTGTTCTCTGTCTAGTTATTTGCAGTAATGTGGGATTTTCCTAATATTATTCGTCATCTATCTGCCCTCTACAAAAGCTGTTTGATCGTAGTTCACTAAGTCTGGTAACATATCTGTTGGCCAGTAATTTGGAAAAAATCTTTACATTGCAATTGATTGGTGAGATAGGTCTGTAGTGTACGCTGCCCTACCACAGTTGGAACAGAGTACAGGGAAGACTCACGTTTAGTCGGATGCAGGAGGAAGCAATGGAGACTGTGAAATGAAACTGGATACTGGAACAATGAAAACTGTGACAATGAAGCTGGATACTGGAACAATGGAGACTGTGACAATGGAGCTGGATGCTGGGATAATGGAGACTGTGACAAGGAGCTGGATGCTGGAAAAATGGAGACTGTGACAATGAAGCTGGATACTGGAACAATGGAGACTGTAACAATGAAGCTGGATACTGGAACAATGGAGACTGTAACAATGATGCTGGAACAATGGAGACTGTGACAATGAAGCTGGATGCTGGAACAAGGAGACTGTGACAATGAAGCTGGATGCTGGAACAATGAGACTGTGACAATGAAGCTGGATACTGGAACAATGGAGACTGTAAAATGGAGCTGGATGCTGGAACAATGGAGACTGTGACAATGAAGCTGGATACTGGAACAATGGAGACTGTGACATGAAGCTGGATACTGGAATAATATATGACCGTAACAATGAAGCTGGATGCTGGCCAATGGAGACCGTAACAATGGAGCTGGATGCTGGAACAATGGAGACTGTGACAATGAAGCTGGATACTGGAACAATGGAGACTGTGACAATGGAGCTGGATGCTGGAACAATGGAGACTGTGACTGAGCTGGATGCTGGAACAATGGAGCCTGTGACAATGAAGCTGGATACTGGAACAATGGAGACCGTAACAATGAAGCTGGATGCTGGAACAATGGAGACCGTAACAATGGAGCTGGATACTGGAAGAACCCTAGACGCCAAAACAATTGACAAGCGGGCATCTAGGGAAGGGAGGAGAAACTATTTCAAACTTCGTGGCCGGGCGCACCTGCGTGGTGACGTCATGACTGCGCTCGCGCAAGCGAGCGTCAGCGTCACTGGGACCGGAGCGCCGCCTAGCGGATTGTCGCTGGAGCGGACGCACAGGTAAGTACCTTACAGTACCCCCCTCCTCCATGGGGGGCTGCAGGACCACTACATCCAGAGTTGAAAGTATGATTCTTATGGAAGGTTTTGATTAAACGGGGTGCATGAATGTCAATAAGTTTAATCCAGGAGCGTTCTTCTGGACCAAAGCCTTTCCAATTGACCAGGTATTGTAAAGAATTTCTGACATCTAAATCGAGAATTTCCTGAATTTCAAACTCTTGCTGACCATCAACTAAAATTGGAGCCGAGACAGATTAGAACTGGAAAATTGGTTGATAATAAATGGTTTGAGGAAAGGCATGAGAGACGCAGTTCAAACTCCAAGCAGTTATTTCTCCAGAAAGCCAATCAATAGAAGGGTTGTGGAATTGAAGCCAGGGAAGGCCTAGAATAATTGGTGTGAGGGACAATCAATGACAAAGAAGGACAACTTTTCATTAAGCAGGGCCCCAGTTTGGAAGGATAACTCCGAAGTGATTTGAGTGACAACTCTAGGATAGGGGTCTATTGTCAATAGCAAGTACACGGAAGGGGTTACAATGATCGAAGAGGAATATCATGTTGTGGTACAAACGAGGAATCAATGAAATTGCCTGCTGCGCGAATCTAGGAACGTCCTTGAATAGGATTTTGGAGTTTAGTTTTATGGTTACAGGTACCAGAAGACGAGGAGAAGAACGTTGAGGAGAAGGCTTGTTTCTGCCTAGGAGATTTTCTCCTCTAACCTCTAGGCAGAGTAGTTTCCCTGCTTAATAGGGCAGACATTGGCAAAATGTCCCGAGCCAGCACAATATAGACAAAGACCCCAGAGATCTCCTACGGGTTTTTCTTCTGGAGACAAACGGGTCCCCCCAATCTGCATGGGTTCTTCAGTAGTGGGAGTAGGAGGAGATAAAATAGGTTTCACTGGGTGGGGGGCAGATCTGGAAGGCAACTGACGATCACAGTTCTTTTCAACCTGTCGTTCCCAAACCGTGTATCAATACGGATACAAAGGGTAATCAGATGCTCCAACAGGGAGGGCATGTCTTTGGACACAAGGTCATCCTTAATATGGTCCGTAGACCCTGTAAAAAGGCACCACAAGAGCCTCATTATTCCAGGAGATTTCTTTGCAAGGGTACAAAACTCAATGGCATACGGGTGGAAGCACTTATCTTACAACCAGGAGCGTTGAATACTTTACAGAATGTTGCAAGAAAATTAGTAGATGTCTGAGACTAACGGGTCATCTTTCTCCCACAGGGGAGAGCCCCAGGCCAGGGCTCCACCTTCCAATAAAGCAACAATATAACCCACTTTTGCTCTATCTGAGACAAAACGGGAGGGTTGTAGTTCAAATTGAATCTGGCATTGATTAAGGAACCCTCTACAGCCCTTGGGGGTTCCCATCATAGCGAGGAGTAGAAGGAATACGGGTTCATTGGCCAACTTGATTTGCAGGAGGGGAAGAGAAAGTGATGAATCAACAGGTGATAAACGTGTGCCATACGTTCTGTGGTGTTCAAAAACGTCCATCCGGGTGGATAAGGCCTGGAGAGTTTTTGATAATTCGGACATTACTCTCCCTCAGGGGCATCCATGGCCGCTTGTACTGTAACACTGCCCTACCTCAGTTGAACAGAGTACAGGGAAGACTCACATTTAGTCGGATGAAGGAGGAAGGAGACTGTAGCAATGAAGCTTGATGCTGGAACAATGGAGACCGTGACAATGAAGCTGGATGCTGGAACAATGGAGACTGTGACAATGAAGCTGGATGCTGGAACAATGGAGACTGTGACAATGAAGCTGGATACTGGAACAATGGAGACTGTGACAATGAAGCTGGATTCTGGAACAATGGAGACCGTAACAATGGAGCCGGATGCTGTAACAATGGAGACTGTGAAAATGGAGCTGGATGCTGGAACAATGGAGAACGTGACAATGAAGCTGGATGCTGGAACAATGGAGACTGTGACAATGAAGCTGGATACTGGAACAATGGAGACCGTACAATGAAGCTGGATGCTGGAACAATGATACCGTAACATGAGGATACTGGAACAATGAGACTGTGACAATGGAGCTGGATGCTGGAACAATGGGACTGTGAAAATGGAGCTGATGCTGGAACATGGAGACTGTAACAGCATACCAACTGCAGAACCCTAGATCCAAAACAATTGACAAGCGGGCGTCTAGGGAAGGGAGGAGAAACTATTTCAAACTTCGCACCAGTCGCGCACCTGCGTGGTGCTATTTGGAGGATCTTCATCTCATAACCATGTTTGTGAGCTGCCCACAATGTGGATGTAAGATCTCTGGCGTGTTGTAATTTCATAATAGTTTGTCAATTCTTGGGCTAGTTCAGTGGTGTATTGTTTCATTTGCTAAGATAGATTCGTATAATCTTCATTGGGGAGGTGGTTTGGAGTATATTATATCTGATATTTTGATTGATACATGTTCGAACCAGGAGATTTCTTGATAAAGCTTTCTTGTATTGAGATAGAGTGGGGGGAGGTAAATCATATAGTCGATAATAGTGAAAAGTTTGTGGGTTGCTGAGTAAATGTGTAATCTTTATCATCTGGGTGTTCGCCAGACATCTACCACATTGCAGGTTTTTTTGAATTTAAGAAGTGGTTTATTTGTAGAAGGTAAGTTGTGTTAGTTGGTTGAACGATCTGTTCATTCATCTGGGGGTCCCCAGGCATGTTTTGTGTACCGTATATAATCGATGTATAAGCCGAGGTTTTATGTTTAAAATTAACCTAAAAACCTTGACTCGCTTATACTCGAGTCACAAGAACTTACCTGCAATCCAGAGGCGCCGCGAGTCTGGCCGCAGTTCCCAGTAGTTCTTCGCGGTTGCGCAATGACGTCATCACGCACGCTGGCGGGATGACGTCATCGCGCAGCCGCGAAGCAGTAATGGAACTGCCGGCCGGACTCGCGGCTGCCTCTGGTTGCAGAGAGAGGAAGACTGAAGACCAGGCACGGGTATGAGCTGGGGGGGCTGGGGGGAGGGCTGGGGGTACTGGGGGGGCTGGGGGACAGTATGCCATGCAGACACCCACATTACTTTTACTATAGGTGGTTGGAAACTACAACTCCCACAGCACCAGCATGCTGGAGTTGTATTTCCAACATCTACAGTGGAAAGGTATTAGGGTGGGGGACAGTATGACATACAGTAACCCCCATACCTTTCCTACATAGGTGGTTGGAACTACACTCCCAGCAACCAAGCATGCTGGGAGTTGTAGTTTCCAAATCTTCTACGTGGAAAGGTATTAGGGTTCTGTATACCCTCGGCTTACTACTCGGGTCAATCATCTTTTCTAATTTTTTAGTCAAAATGGGTGCCTCGGCTTATACCTCGAGTCGGCTTATACTCGAGTATATACGTAATTTTTATTCTGTAATTCCTGAAAATATTTTGGTTTCGGTTTGGGAGCATAAACATTAATTAAAGTGATACGGGTGACTAAGGATACTGTTGACTATCTGCCTTTGGTTTCTCTAATTATGGTTCTTCCACAAGGCTATTTTTTTTGTTGCTAGTATAGCTACACCCCTTTTTTTTTAACAGAGGCTGAGGCGTATAATGTTGATTATTGTTAAGATATTGTTAGAGAAAAAGAGAGAAAAAAGGTAAAAGGGAGATATCCTTGTCCAGGTCTTAGACTTAAATTACCCTTTGATTTTTTCCAAAAAGGGTTTATTCATAAAAGTTCTTATTGTTTAAAATGGTGCAATTTTGCCCCAACCAATCAGTTGTGGTTTCTAATGTTAAATAAGATCTGATTGGTTGGGGCAAAATTAGCACCATTTTAAATGATAGAACTTTTATTGAATCTCCCTGATGAACTTTTATTGAATAACCCTGTTTATATCTTGAGATATATATTTTTACCTTATAACTTTTAACCCGTTATATAAATATTTTTTGCATATTAATATACTTTAACATTACACAATTTATAGATTCATTTAGTATTTACGTAGCATGGTTTGATAACCATTACCCACAACACTTATATCATTAGTTTGGTTTGCTACCATTAGAGAACTGGGTACCCGTGTTTCTATTTCACCTCCAATTTCTTAAGAGGTGTAAAGAGTAAAATTATGGCTTCCTGACTCACTGTATTTTTCACAAAATTAGCGGCGCACCACACGAGTAAGTAGTGAAACTTCAATTTGTCAGAGAGAGGAGGAGCGTATGGGCAAACAATACACGACTCCAACAGTAAAATAGAACCCAATTATAACCGCTCACTGACATATCAATTGAAAAGTACTAAATTCCCTTTATTTGCATCAACATAGACTGGGGGAGAACAAGCTATCAATGGTTTCCTGAACTCACTATGCAGGTATGTCTGAAATGTTTCAGTTTCCTTCCGCACGTCTTACGACCTCAGCTAGTCCGCGGGCTATGGGGGTAGTTACCTATCACAGTTTGTATGAGAGTAGTGTTCGCCTGAGATCCCCAGGTTTAAAAAAACATATGTAAACAGTAAATGGTGGATTTGAGGTCCACATCAAAGTGTTGGCTAGTCATTTGTACCGGTTACTTGTGGTCCAGGTACTATAATCATACTTGCAGTTTGTTATTCAGATCACTTTGGCTGTGACAAGGTTTCCAGGCCTTCCCCTCTGTGGATCCTCTGTGGTTTTGGGTTGGGCTATAGACCACTCGACTTTAGGTGGGGTTCTCCATTGAGACTTGTTATTTTAAATATATTAATTTATAACGAGTTTATCTTTTTGCAAGCTGCTTTTCCCGCCATTTTCACAAAAAAGTGATAAATGGTCAGAACAGCGGCCTCGAAAGTTAACGCCTCGTAAACTTTTCGCGCCTATTGCAAGTTCGCAACAGTTACCACCGCTTCTATTTATAAAGCGGCGTAACTGAAGCGCCTCGCTAATCTCGGCCGTTTTCACTTCGCCACCTTAGGGTGCCAAACATCCGAGTTTACAGGGGCTGGGAGGGGATGCCGGGAAAGGATCGCCGCAGGTGATCGCATTCCTCAAGCGGCGAGAGCGGGGTGGGCAGTATCGCCGCGAAGATAGTTTCAAATTACTGCTGCACATCGTGGCCGCAAACATTTCACCGCGATGCCGCTCACCATTATAAATAGGCGATATCTGTATTTTTCCTGCAGCGATGTGTGCGGCGGTAATTTCGGCTGTTTAGAATATGGACCCAATTTTTTTAACGAATCCATCTTGTGCTCCAAGCTGCTAAAGGATATGTTTTCTGCCTCCTGACACCACTATTAGGCGGAAAGAAAACCCCATCTGTACCTTAATTTTATCTTGAGAAGAATATCTGCAACTGATTGCATTTCTCTTCTTCTAGCCAGGGTACCTGGCTTTTACTTGGACTCCCTCGGATTCAGAAGTTCTAAATTTCTGGCGGACATCATTATGACCTCCTTGGACTGAAAGTAGTGGAGCCTACATATAATGTCCCCTTGGCGGTTCCTCAGCTGATGGCCATATTCTTAGTGCAACGGTGTGCTCTATCTTGGACTCAGGAGTAGGCCAGGCTCCTGGTCGTCTGGCAGTATGTGCCAAATAAGTTTTGCAGGTATGTTTCTAGGTCGGACACCCTCTTCCGGGACCCCTCGTATTGTTTCGTCGGGAACGGTTTTCCGCATCCTCTTGGGTGTCTCTTAACAGGGTTTTATTGTGCCTGTTTCTTGCAGCTCTATTTCCACCTGTTGGCAGCAGGAAGATAAGTCGTGTTGTTCGAGGTTGCGATCCCCTCCCCCAACTGTTATCTCCTGTTTAACATCGGTGATTATTTTATTTTGTGAGGATTGGATAATCCTTTCGATATTTAAGTAGAGCGGAGTCCGCGCTCTCACTTTGCTGTGAGCGGCGCCATCTTGGCTCTGCTTTGGGGTCTCTTCCTTTTTTAAAAAGTCTGTAACATCACCTTTTGAGTGTTGCTGAGATTTCTTACGACCCATCTCTGGTATTATAGCAGTCCCTTTAGTTTTGTTTAGTCTGAATTTTGGTTGTGGAGGCTTTAAGATAGCTAAATAAGGCCGATTCAGCTGGAGCTCGTTTCAGGTGTGCGTCTGCTCACATCGCCATCAGACTCCGCTCTGACTCCAAACTGCAATCGAAAGTATCCTTGGATCATCTACATATATGTATTAATACCATAATTCTCAATATTTTTTAATTTTAGAAACTTATCCATGCCATTTTTAAAAGCTATTTAATGAACTTGTCATTGCCACATCTGCTGGAATACAGTTCCACAGTTTCACCATTCTCAATGTAAAAACCGTTCCTAACCTAAAATGAAACTTCTTTTCTTCCAACCCTAAAGGATGTCCATGGGTCCTCTGATATGACCGGTTAGTAAAAAATGAACCAGAGAATTTATTGTATGGCCCATTAAAGACAACTCCACCCTCATAAGAACATCTTTTAGAAAGAATGGCTGTGATATATCATAGTTTTGTCCTATGAATTCATTACTGTATGCCTGCTATGCTTCTGGATCGCCCATGGAAACTGAGCAATTTAGAAACAAGCACTGAGTCTGTACTAGGCCTGGGCATTCTCAGAAGAGGCAGACAGGGATTCACATCATTCATGGCTGGGATGTCAACGTCTAATCCATAACTGACAGTTGCTAACTGGAAGAACCAGGAAGCAGAAACAGGGAACAGGACATTGTGCAGGGTTTCAGGTTAGACTTATATATTTCAGATTTTAAAACTATTACTGTTCAGGGTTCTGGTGTTTTGAGGGGTGATTTACCTGTATGTAAGTTTTCATTTTGGGGCGGAACTTGCCCTTTAATATATTTGTATAAGCTTATCATATCCCCATGCAAACATCGCTTCTTCTCTCGATGTAAACAGCCCTCCTTGTCTAGTATGCCTGCATATTCAAGCCCCTGCATCCCCTTATTAATTTTAGTTTCCTTCCTGAACGCTTCCATTTCCAGATGTCGCTTTTGTATATGGGATTCCAAACTGCACCGCAATTCCAAATGAGGCCCTTACCAGTGCCTTGTAAGAGGGAGAATAATATTTTTCCCTCTTGAATCTATTCCCCTCTTTATACAGACAATATCTTGCTAGCTCTAGCCGTTTGCTACCTGGAATTGTTGCTACAGCTAAATATGTTTCTACAAGAACCCCAAACTCATTAACATTCACTTAACAAGTTATTTATGTGTAGGTGGGCACAGGGATTATTTAATTCCCAAATACATCACCTTACATTTATCAACATTAAATCTCATCGCCATTCTGCTGCCCATTTTGATATCTATCTAGGTCTGCTTGCAGCACTTGCACATCATTTGAAGTTTCCAAGCTCTGCTAGTTTAGTGTCATCAGCAACACAGAGACCTTGTCTCAATGCCCCCTTCTAAGCCATTTATAACAATTAAACAGAAGCGGCCCCAGTACAGAACCCTGAGGCACCCCCTTAGAACTTTAGCCCACATAGATGTATCTCCCATTGACCAACACCTCTGTTTGCGATCAATAACCATTCTCTATCCATGAACAAATATTTTCTTCTAGGCCCATCATAGGGTAAGTGGATAATTATCTGTGTGCAGAGATTGGCTGCTCTTATCTTTCAACATAGTTTTGGTGCTCTGGGCATTATGGAATGCTATATAACAGTCCTTAATGATCTGGGCATTAGGGCATCGTTAGTTGTACCATGTGTGGCTTGATCCCAGCATTAGGGCATGTTATATGTACCCATCTTTGTAAGCTGGTCGTGAAGGCATCGTGAAGTTCTGCTAAAAAAAACGACCTTGACGGGGTGGGGCTCTACATATCTTTTGGAAAAAATATTTTATGTACAGGAAAATGTATTTTTGAGGAACTGTAAATAATACTACTGCCATTATGTGAAGTTAAAATGACCAAATGTTTAAACCACCCCATTCAAGGAAGCCGCCACACCTAACCCTGTGTTGCAGTGTCACACTTCATGGTGCCTAGTGGTACATAGGGGCAGTACTCCAAAATTTGCCTCAGGTGGTAAAAACCCTAGAGACTAGAGATGGGATCCGGTTCAACAGCCGGATCCGAAAATGAACTCCGGTCTCGAAATCCAAAGATCTATCCGAATCCAGATGGATCCTCCGGATTTCAGGACTTTGGAAGATATTTTCAATAATTTTCGAAAGTACGGGCTATTTTTGCTAATTTTCTAATAGCCTCGAACGTTCGAAAATTTTCAAAAATACGATCAGAGAACCATTTTCAATTTCCGATAGTTTCCAAATATTGAATGTTCGAGTCTATTTTCGAAAATGCCTCGATATTCGAAAATCTTCGAAATATGATCGCAACTTGAAAAATCTTCGAAAATATGATCGGAAACTCGAAAAGGTCTCTGATCGTATTTTTGGAAATCCGAAAACGAATGGAACTAGAGAGTTTCAGCCATCTCTACTATGAACACCACTGAATGTATAAATGGGCTTTACAATAAACTCTCCTTAGATATTGTTTACAAATAGATTAGATTCTTGGGCTTCTTCAATAATCCAAAAAAAGATGTACGTGTACAGGAGGTTCTTTAGAAAAAAACACAATGTTTGGATTGTTCATTGCATAGTCTAGGTGGCTTTTTAGAATCAGTGAAAAGTCCACTTTACTGATATTATATAAAGTTTCCAAGTTTATTCCACAATTTTTCCAATTACAATTTGTGTTCAGGCAGGTGTTTTCCTGCTTCTGGTGCAAATAGATGAATCTTCATCTCTTTGTTATTTTTGTTTTTTCCCTCTTTTTGCCGGATTAACTGATAGATAAAAAAATGGGTAAAGTAAAGGGGTTTCAACCTGGATAGATTATGTTTAGTTTTTTTCCATTTCATCTTGAAAATAAATGACATTCATTAGTGGGTTTTTGTTTTTCTTCTTCTAGGTAACAGTTAAATACGTTTGGCAGTATTGATAGAAGAAAAGAAGATGCTTTGATGTCATCAGCTTTTTCTATAGACAGACTGAATCTTGGAATCAGATGGAATATACAATACAAGTGATACACTATTCATTTAGCAAAACATGGTAATACATTATACAACAAATGTTTTTAAAGCATTTACTCCTTAACTTGTCAGGAACTTTAATTACCACAAACAATAATAAAATAATATAAGAAATTGACCCCATATTCTGCAGACAAACATGAAATCAAAAAGTTCTGCATCTTTTTTGTCATCAACTGTATCCCCCAACCTTTGTCCTTGAGTGTGGTGAGGCATTGCCTAGCTGTAATACTGGTTGTAAGTAATACTGGTTGCATAATAACACTTATAGCTCATCAATGCTCAATACGTACATTTGGGACCATCCCATAGCACTTGCTTTAGGTTCAGGCAATATAACATGTCCAGGAACTGTTTGAGTACAGAGAGACAAGGTAGGAAACATAGTAGAGCATTTGACTGGATAGAAGCCAAGCATAGAGTAAACAATGGACAGACAAAAAGCCAATGTAATATAAGGAAAATAGATTTCTCGGGGCATCAGGAAAAGTAAATTGCTTAAGCACAGCTAGAGGAGTCTGGGTGTCAGAACAGTTCAGGATTATTATTGAAATCTGATATCTAAGATGAAAAAAATAACTGCCGGAGGGTAGGCAGGTGACGGGGAATAACAAAGTGACAAAAAAACAGAGGCATAAGAGCTCTGGAACACAAGGATGTTCTGTGTAAAATACAGGTATACCCAAGGGAAATCCATTAAAGGACACCAGCAGAAGGATGAAATAGGAGCAACTAGACTAGACCTTAGTAAGGATTACTGCAATGGACATCCTCTCAGGACCATCATTCAGAAGTTTAGATGGACCAACTTACTGAAATCTGTTCTGCTTGCAGATTTGTGGATTTTTTAAACACATCCATAAATGCGAAAATCACCAGCAGACCCTTGGAGTCAATGGGAGTTAAAAATCCAAAAGTTCTGCCTTAAATTAAAGGGCAGTCTACCCGTAAAACATCTGCTGCAACCCCAACTGCTATTTTCCCAAGTTTGTTACATGCATTTGTAACCAGATATTTAATGATTAGTTCTGTTTCTTTCTGGCAAAGTATCTGCCTCCTCTCTCTGCTCAATGAGCGTTTGGTAAGCTTGAACATGTGCAGAGGAGGCAGTAGTTGAAATGCAGTCAATCCATGAGCTGTGAAGTCAGGTTTGTCACATCTTTAACTAAATGCATGGAGGGAGGGCCCAGCTTTCTCTGCCAAAATAGGGACAATATTATCCTTAATAGTAATACAGGTAATAAGTGCAAAATATATCAGGTGGGGTTGGGGCAGGTAACTGACAATTGACCATTTTTTTTTTTTAAGGTGAACATGCCCTTTAAGGTAAAATAGCAATGGTAACTTACTGGTAAATTGCTCAGAGACCATGGAAATGGTCTGTAACACGTATTAATCTGTCTTTAAGTCGATCCTGAAATCCGCTTTGGAACCGGGTTCGGGTCCATCTCTATTTGTAAGTACATAATGATCTACTGTACATTTGGACATACATAAAAGACCCTCAGAGAGATGTATAAACATTCTGTATCCGTTAAAGGTGCATATTTTTCTCCAACCATTCAAATGTTATTTACTATTAAATCTGATTGTGTTGGGGCAAAATTAGCACGATTTTTAATGATAAAACTTTTATTAAATCTCCCTGCATGAGTCAGCCCTGCTGTATTGCAGTAAAACCTACCTGTATACCCAAGGATAAAAGGAGCTGCACATGTGTTGAAGTGTTATAACTGGACATTTGCAATGTTTGTCAGTATGCAGTTACTTGTTAACTTGTTGCTGTTTACATGTTTATTGCTGAAAGGTTTATATTTATACATGGGACTGTTATATGAGTAAATTATTGGTATCCCATTGCAATGTATATCCTCAGTTGGGACTGTCTTGTTATTAAAAGACTTGATTGAGTGGATTATTGTGTGTATTGTGTATATTGCTTGCGAACGTTCTCAATTGGCTTTCTCATTCAGAATGACTTGTTACTAAATCTTGTTAGCAATTAAGTTCCCTGGAAATCCGAAAAAATAACAATGGTGGCTGTAACAATGGAGCTGGATAAAGGAACAATGGTGGCTGTGACAATGGAGCTGGATACTGGAACAATGGTGGCTG